>CM076575.1:268017064-268269626 GCA_034641835.2 Pinus albicaulis | reverse complement strand
CTCCTCCTCCACCCGGTTCTACCTACGCTCAGCAGCCAAATCCAAACGCTGCTTATACAGGGCAGACACCTAATCAGGGGCCGAACCCTGGTTATCAAGCCCCACACAATGGTTACCAGCAACCAAATCAGTCTGGTTATACGAACCATGCCCCCTACGGTCAGAATCCTCAGGGATAGAACCCATGGGGGCAGGGATATTCACAACCATCGTGGAACGCAGGTACCGGACCTTATCCTGGGACTGGCATGGTAGTTAACCCCCCATTGCCGTTCCTGGCTACCTTGGATCTACCGGACGTTTCGAAGTTGACCAATGATCCGATTGCTCATAATCCATATTGGCCCCCGGTCCCGACCAAGATACCAGGAGACTGTCCCAAGTTTGAGGGCAAATCTGGAGAAGACCCCCAGGCGCATGTGATGACGTATCACCTCGGGTGCTCGTCTAACTCTTGGACTGACGATTCGGTTCGTTTGCGTCTTTTCCAGCGTACGTTAACAGGAGCTGCTGCTAAGTGGTACATAGAGCTATCCCGTGGTATTTTTCGGGATTTCAACTCGTTAGCTATGGCTTTCCTCACGCATTTCCAGTTACCAGTCCGGTATGAGACCGGGACGCACCTCCTGTCTTCCCTGAAGCAGGACTCGGCCACTCACATCTCGGATCACATCCATGAGTGGCGGCGCCGTCGTCGACTGATCAAGTTTCACATACCTGATCAGATTTTGACTCACTGGTTCACCACCTCTTTTGTCAATAAAATCGCTCAGGATATCGCGATGGGAGCGTGTGTGACGGAGGAACAAGCTATCGCGCGTGCCCAGTACTTGGATCTTGTTTATTCACAATCTGGCACGCTTTATGACATCCTGCCTGATGCTCCATGGCCCGGAGCCACAAAGGCCCCGCCTACCCCTACGGTGGATGGTGTCATTGGTTCCGTTTCTCAAAATTCGAAGAAGTCTTCGAATGGGAAGCAGAAGGCTAATTCTTCCAACAATACCGCTGCTAATCCCGCATCATCCGATTCTGGTAAAACCGCGGAGGTAAATGTCGTTCAGGCCAATCCTGCGGACAAATCCTCCAAGGGGAAGAAGAAGGGCAAAGGCAAATCAAAATCTGATGCCCCGAAACCGGAATCTAAAACTCGAACTGAGGATGGCTCCCAACGTAAGCTGAAATTCCCTTGCCTCATCTGTGAAGGTGACCATTACACTAAGGATTGTCCACGACGGTCCGAAATTAGTCAACTTCTTAAAGGCTCAAAAGGGACTCCGGCTGTTTTAAAAGAGCCATTTCCATCTCAGCAGACCCAGATGGTCGAGCAGGGCTCATCATCTGCACCGTTTGGGTCTCAGGTTTTCATGATGAAGACTAATGCACCTATCACTATCGCTATGAGATCGAAGGATTACAATAGTCAGCAACAGGCACCCGGGAAGGCAGTTGCGGAAGGGCCGCCTCCCCCACCTGTTTCTGGTCCGTTGGAAATCGAGAAGCCGACTCTCGAACCCGTTGTGAAGCCACCTCCCAAGGGTGTTCTTCGAAGATCCTCTTACAATCCAAATGCTCGTGCCGCTCAACATTACAGTATCGTTGAGGATCTGGCATAGGCGCCATGTGCCATGTATGCACTTGAGGTTCTTCAAAGTTTTCCTTCACAACGGAAGGCTTTACTGTCTGCCATCGGTGGTATCGATCCCGCCGACTCGAGCCTTCTCACCTTTGATCTGGAGAATTTTACTCCCCGGCTTCCACATCAAATTGCTTTGGTCATTCAAGTCGGGATTAACGGTCTGAACGTTCATAGGGCCGTCGTAGATGAGGGTGCATCTACTTGCGTTATGTCCTCCGCTTGCTGGAAGGCCATTGGCTCTCCAGCCTTGTCATCGTCTCCCAATGCCCTTGAGGCATTTGATGGTCGGGAGTCTAAACCCCTGGGAGTTCTCGAGAGTCTTGCGATCACATTACAGGGAAAAACTGTCAACGTAGAAGTGGAAGTGGTTGACGCTAAAATCAACTACAATATACTTCTTGGCCGCAGCTGGACCCATGCCATGCTCTGCGTGCCGTCTACTGTCTTTCGATTCATTAAGTTCCCCCATGAGGGCAAGATTGTCACAGTAGATCAGTTGTCATTTTTCACCTCTAGCTCTGAGAACAACGTGCCATACGTGGATCAAATTCCGAATCCCCCAGACAGCATAGGACCTGGTCTTTTCAAAGACCCTGTTCTCATGGGTATATTCCCCGCACCGCCACCGGATACCGCTCAAGTTAACATGTTGTCCAGGACTGATGACCCCTGGCTCATTCCTTCACCTGAGCAGGTATATGAGTTCGGAGAATCCATGCCTTTAACACCAGTAGAGATTAGCTACTGTGAGATTGTTGCCGCATCGGATCCTCCACCTCCTCAGCATGCTCCGATGAGCATGGCTCTTGACGTCTACTCACAATCCCCCTGGCTTGGTCAGGCTGATTCACCTGATCCTCTTAGAGAGACTTTTCCTTCAGATGAGGCTATCATTGAAACTATGTCTCTTGAGGAGCTGCCCTGGGGCGATGGACATCATCGCTCCTCGTTTATGCCTAGCTTGGGGGCGATGACTGACTGTCTAGAGCGCTATGCTACTCAGGTTCCTTCCCCTCCTCTTCAAACACCGATTTTGACGCACGAGGTCTTTTCGGAAGGTAATCTGAGTAACATTACTCAAACTGTTCCTATCAACATCTCTATTAAACCAGGGATTGTTGAGAACATTCACGTGGGTGTGACTTGTTCTCCCGAAGAGATTCAAGTCTATACGGAGCTTTTCAAAGAATTCAGAGATGTTTTCGCATGGTCTTACGAGGAAATGCCGGGAATTGATCCAAGTATTGTCGTGCACGAGATTCCAACCTACCCAGGTGCGAAACCCGTGCGCCAACGCTTACGTCCCATGCATCCTCGGAAAGCCGCCGCCATCAAGGCAGAAGTTGAAAAGCTTCTGAACGCGGGTTTTATTTATCCTATCCCCCTTACAGAATGGGTGTCCAATATCGTCCCTGTTGATAAAAAGCATGGTACAATTCGAGTCTGTGTGGATTATCGCGATATCAATCGCGCCTGTCCTAAGGATAATTATCCCACTCCGTTCATCGACCAGATCATCGACGAATGTGCCGGGAGTGAGATCTATTCCTTAATGGACGGTTTCTCGGGCTATAACCAAATCAATATTGCACCTGAGGATCAACATAAGACCACATTCATCTGTCCGTGGGGCACTTTCGCGTACAAAAAACTCCCGTTCGGCTAAAAAAATGTTGGCGCCACGTTCCAGTGCGCGATGTCCTATGCTTTTCACGATATTCGCCATATCGTCCAGCCTTATCTGGACGACTTGCCAGCCCATTCGGGTAAGCGAGAGGACCATCCTGAGCATCTCCGCCAGATATTCCTTCGTTGCAGACGCTACAATATCAGGCTCAACCCTCATAAGTGCATCTTCTGCGTCGATTCTGGCCGTCTTTTAGGCTTTATAGTCTCGAAAGACGGAATTCGCCTTGACCCTCTAAAGGTTGAGGCCATCATAAATCTCCCATCACCCTCCTCCCTGTATCAGTTACAGAGTCTACAAGGGAAAGCAAATTTTCTTAGGCGCTTCATCCCGAATTATGCCGAGGTGGCCAAAGGATTCACTCGTTTGTTAAAGCAGAATGTTCCCTTTCACTGGGACGAAATTGCTCAGGAATCCTTTGAAAAGCTGAAGACATTGCTAGTCAATGCTCCGTTGCTTCGTCCTCCGGACTACCACCGCGACTTTACTTTGTATCTAGCCGCCGCATTAAGCACCATCGCCATGGTCTTGGTGCAGGATGACGAGAACGGTGATGAACATGTCGTTTATTACCTATCTCGGAACCTTCTCGACCCGGAAACGCGTTATGCACATGTCGAGAAGTTGGCCTTAGCAGCGGTACATGCCGTACAACGCTTTCGCCATTACATCCTTTTGCGTACGATAACAGTGGTTTCAGACTGCAACCCTATGACGTATATTCTTTCTAGACAATTACTAGGGGGCAAGTACTCCAAATGGATCGTCATCCTGCAGGAGTTTGACTTGGAGTTCACCACTGCCAAGTCAACTAAATCACTAGTCTTCGCGGATTTGATATGTTCTCTCCCTACAGACTCTGTTCCTTCACACTCAGAAGATCATATACCGGACGAAACGTTGTTTCTTATTGATACTCGTGATCCTTGGTACGGTGACATCATAGTGTATCTTCAGACCGCGACATTCCGGTCTGAGTTGGATAAAACTGCCCGCCGTCGGATTCGGCACCAGTCCCAACCCTACCGTATCGTAGGAGATACCTTGTATCGTATTGGAGTAGATTCGGTGCTTCGACGATGCCTTACCTTGGAAGAGGCTGAGAAAGTCTTGAATGACTGCCACAGTGGCACCTGTGGCGAACACATGTCCGGATATGCTACTGCCCAGAAGATTCTGAGGGCAGGTTATTTCTGGCCTTCCATATTCAAGGATTGTATCACTGCAGTCCGTAAATGTCATCCATGCCAGATTTTTCAGCGCAAGATGCGCGCGCCGCCATTGCCTTTGCATCCCGTTATTACCGTCGGCCCTTTTGCGAAATGGGGCGTGGATTTTATGACGTGTAACCCTCACTCGGCCGGGGGGCATGCGTATATCATTGTCGCCATCGACTACTTCACTAAGTGGGCCGAGGCGATGCCTACACTAGCTGCTGACGGAAGAACGGCTGCTTCATTTATATTCAACCACGTTATTGCACGATTCGGGGTTCCTCAAGCCATCGTCACTGATCATGGTACTCATTTCCGTGATTACATGATGACGGAGCTGACTTCAGCGTTGGGCTTACGTCACGATAGCTCAACACCATACTACCCTCCAGAGAATGGTCAGGTTGAAGCGGTGAACAAGGTTTTGGTCACCATGCTTCAGCGAACGGTTGGGATTCATAAATCCAGTTGGCATCTCCAACTGTTCTCAGCTCTCTGGGCATACCAAACATCTGCTAAGAGTGCAACCGGGTTCACACCATTCCAATTGGTGTACGGTCTGGAAGCTACTCTGCCGGTTGAATGTGAAATTCCTTCACTTAAATTAGCTGTGGAGCTCTTACCGGATACTTCCCCTGAGGAAGAACGTCTTATGTATCTCGAACGTTTGGATGAAACCCGTCGTCTAGCTGCTTTGATCATCGAAGCACAAAAGAAGAGGGTCAAATCTCATTTTGATCAATCTGTTTCTCCCCGTTCTTTCATCGAAGGAGACCTCGTCCTCTTGTATGATCAGGCACACGATAAGCTTGGAGCCGGTAAACTCCAGCCTATGTGGCACGGGCCTTATATAGTAAAGCGTGTTTTGAAAAATGGGGCCTACAAGCTTATAGATTACGAAGGAGTTCCATTGGTGCAGCCCAGAAATGGGCTGTACCTTAATAAGTACTACGCCTGAAGTGATTTCTTGGTGTGGTGTGTGTACATAGGTGTGTGATTGTCATTTGTGTGCATGGTGTGGTGTGCTTTGTAAACATCTTTCTGCTGATCGGGTCTTCCTGGTTGTGCAGATGTCTATCCATCCATTTGTTGGTTTCGCGGATGGTGCCTCCCGCAGTACCAGGAATCTGTCTTCCGCAGCCTGGGTAATCTACGATCCTGCTGGTGAGTTGATTAACCTGCAAGGTGTGTGTTTAGGACGTACCACGAACAATATCGCAGAATATAGCGCCGTGTTGGAATTATTAACCGAGGCAGTAAACCTTGGTATCCGTGAGTTGCTCGTGTACCTAGATTCACAACTTGTAGTGTTACAGCTGAACGGACACTATTCGGTAAGGAACCCGTCCATCTTACGTCTGTATTTGCGTATTCGATTACTTGAAAGGAATTTTGACTACATTACATATCATCATATACCCAGGCATTTGAATACATTAACAGATGCAGTAGCAAATTTGGTATTAGACAGACATTTGCGCAATTTATAATCATCATCACATGTAAAGAAAGACTCATCCAGAAATAGATATGTATATATATAGATATCGAAATGTTTACATAGAGTGTGTCGCATAAAACTCAAAAAATATACATAATTGTCTTAATACATCCTGAGACACTGTGTCTCTCAAAAAATAGGTGTAGCTAAATCCTAGAGACTAATCCGCATGGTGCTCATGATAGCACGTCACTGCACGCACTAGGCGCCTCAGGATTCGGTGGATCCGGTTCGGAACTCCCACCGTATGGCGCTGGTATGCCATCGATACATCTGATAGTCGGGCATAGTCTGGGATCCCATGGGCAATCCCCTCGAGGTTCTGGATCAGGTCCTCTCCTCCGGTGCCTTCCCCCTGGATCTCAAGGGTGAGTTGTGTCCTCCGGGAGATGGGAGACATCCCGGCTGGTCTCTCAGGTCCTACATCTGTATACATATATAATTGTGTCAAGACAAATGTGTATTAACAAAAAAAACATATAAACATAAAATCAAAATATGAGGTCTTACCCAGCTCCTCGTCCCAGTCGTCTCCTTCTGGTAATGGGAGATCTGGGTCCCCGGTAAAGTCAGTTCCCGAATAGGGCCAATCTTCCACGACGATCAGTTGGCGCCATAGCCACCTAAAGAACTCTGGCCTCCAGGACATCTGTTGGCCACCTCCAGATCTGGGCATCAGTGCTGCCCAGCGAGCCATTCGCGGCTCTCGTGGTACCGGACTCGCCACTGTGGCCCCTTGGCCCTGGAATATTGGTATGCGTTCCAGAATGAACGATACCAAGATGGAACCATACCCGAACTGCTTCAGTTTCCCTTGTTTGCACTTTGTGAGCTGCCTTTTCATGTTGATGGTTACTGCTTCTGCCCAGTTGAACAGTAGGGGACCCATGCATTCTGAGGCTAACAGGAGTTGAGTCTTCGTGGCCTCGTGCGGAGCCTGCGACCCAGCAGCCCGCGTAATGGTGTGGAGAACTACTCTCAGTGCTAGATCGGGGATGGTGGAGATGTATACCTTCTTGCTTCCTGATCCTGTTTGTGCCCCTCGGCACACCCGCGCCATTACCTGTTCCATCTTTTCCCCGGATGGTCTGCTCCCAGTCAGTACAGGGATTGGACCTCTGCGGGACAATCCAGTAATGAAATAAATGTCGGTGACCTCCAGTTCTAACACCTGGTCTCGTAGCCTGAACACTTGTTCATTTTCATCCCAGATGCTGATTAGATATTGGAGGAGCTCGGGCTGAGCTCGTAAACATGGCGTGAGGAAGAACTTTTTCAATCCACAGTCTCTAAGAGCGTTCATGCAAGCTTGGCTTTGCATGGCCTCTTCATCCTCATCTCCGTGCTCTCGTTCCTTCCATTCGATTGCCATTTTGAGTGGTTATCTGCATTCATATGGTCAAAAACCCCTGATTAGATCTTTGGTGAGCTTCAAATTTCAAGAAATTTGGTGTAAATGACGAATTTTGGGCGGAAATATAGGTTCGGCCGCTGGCGCGGCTGTTTTGCTAACAGTCACACTAGGTGGCGCGAGCCCTTTAGTAAAAAGAGCTCAGTGGCGCGGGTCCGTGCCCGATACTCGCGCCACTGGGCCCGGCCCTAAAATTTTAAAAGTGGCCACACAAAGTTGATTTCTAAAGGAAAACCATTAAAAAATGTATGGAAATGAAGAGCTAAGGAGCGTCTATTACCTGTGACAGACGAGAAGCTGAATGGTTGCCTGGATTGGTCGCAATCACCGTCAGAAGATTCTGTTCCAAAAGGACCACTGTTGCTTTCCACAAGGTAAATAGTAAAAAGTAATTTCATTTTTTACCAATTAGACATATTTATAACTTTTCGACGTTAAATGAGCTTTAAAAGTTATTTTTGTCAAATATTTGCATATGTTATGTCGAAAATGGATTTTACGCTTGCTTGGTATGTGCAGCAGCAGGTTTTTGCGACTTAAAAAGATGGACACGAGTTGTATTTTATACTTTTTCGGACTCGGTAAATACACGAAAAAGTCACTCTGGAGTCATCTTTCAGCTCTTTTCTGACTCTCTAAATATGAAAAGATTGCCGAGGCCCTTGTCGTTTTGATCTCGTTAAAATGGACACGAATCGACATTCACCCGGTATAAGTTTAACCCTTTTTCGGGCCGGGATGGATTGATTATGAAAAAGGAATACCCTAGCCTATCGCGACTAGGAGGTTTTCCCGGGTATTGTTTTCTACCTTTTCGGATCTGGGAAACTATTTACGAAAAGGGACCTGTGGAGTTTTATTTTCAGCTGTCTTTTCAAACTCTCTAAACATGAAAAGACGCCGAGTTCTTCCTTTGTCAAACTCGTTAAAACCTGATGACATCGGATTTAGTCGAAATGACGTTCTCCAAGTTTCTCCTTCCTAGGACTCGTTAAATGCACTAGGATGGATTCGCCCGAAGGGCGGACTTATATCACAAGCATATGCTATCCCCTTCAAGCTTGTTATCAAAAATAATTGGGGTACTCGCCGGAAATGGTGGGGGAAAAATGGAACCATCGTCGTTGTCGTCGGCAGTATGTCGCTCTTGAACATGGCACTTGTCTGCATTCGTGTCGGGTTGGGGACATCTCATCTCGTTTCTTCACTTTGCCTCCGTGGGTTTGGATAATCTCTTTTGACCTCTCCTCTGCTCATTGCCTCGTCACCATGACCTCTGATCCGTTGATGTCAAATACTGCCAAGTCCACTGTCGTGCCGTTCATGTGTTCAAGAGAAGTTGGCCTCTGCAAATATCAACCTTCCTCTGTTTCTCATACGATCTTGATTCACAACAAAACATCATGTTCCTCTGTCTCGTGTCGATGATGTGGGAATCATTATGGCCCACCTTCGATCAAGGTCACTTCCTGTCGACATCAACTCATTATCTAGGAAGTTGGTCTAGAGACTCCTTATGGTACCTTGGAGCCTGCATGCCTCAATGGCAGGTTCGTCGCATTCGACGAGAGGTTTACATCATTGGCCTCCGATCGAGTGATTCTGCGGGTGTTCGACATCAGCTCATTTATTCGCACGCCGTAGATTGTACCAGTAGTACCTTGAGAGCCATTGTCATTATTGGTGGTTTCTCTCGCGTCGGTTAACAGCTTTCATCATTGGCTGGTAATCCGACGATGTTCTTGCATGTTCGACTTCAGCTCATATATTCACATGCATGAACTTGTACTTTGTTGGGTCGAGATGGAGCGCAAGACCCTGGATTGTGTCTGTTGTAATCCAGGCTGCGATTGTGGATTATTATCATTATGTACATGACTCACTGATTGGATGGCTGCGACCATACCTGAGTCTATTTATTTGATCTTAGTTGGATGGCTGCACCCATACCCTGGATCCGGATTATAGCATACTCTGTTTCGGATGGCTGCGTCCATGCCACTTATACATCATGTACTTGAGATATCAGTTGTATCTTTCTGCGCAGGTTTTCCGACGGCGGGCCTTCAATTGAACATGTTCTCGTAAAGCATTTCACCCCTCTCCCTCTCGGGCCTCATACTTTAGGGGGCATCTGTTACACAGTAATTTGTCACCGTCCTTACCATTCCCCCATCCCGCACAATGAAGGACCCATTCTGTGACCTGTGAACATTGTCATGCCTTGAAATCATCATCAATGCATCCCTCTGAACATGAGCTTCATTTGCCCTTGAGACATCTCCTTGCAAAAGTCATGAAAAATATCCCTTTTGGCATTGGCGCGGGCAATCAGTTCAGTACTCGCGCCAATGGGAAAATCAATGCAAAGAGGTCGCGCCACCTGGCGCTTTGTCATAGAGCCGTAGTCGCGCCACCCAATTTGGGAGTTGTTTTTTAAATATGGATGGCGGGAGTTGAGTTCTAACAAATTCACAAACCATCACCTATCTTGAGTTGGGAGGTTGGCTGCGGGAGTTCTATGGAGGGAAGTGGTTTTGCCACCTCCCATGGAACCTTCCTTGTTGATAGGGCCAATCCCACCATAATAGGGATCCCAACTCCTCCTTCCCCATCTATAAAAGCTTGCTCAGATCAATGGCAAGCTAGTCTTGAAGGGCCTAAGCTCTGAATCTCCATATTCCCAAGAGCCTTTGTGTTGTAAAGCACCCTCTCTTTCCCTTAAGGCTGACTCAAGTAAGGAGACCATTGTCACGAGACTCTGGAGAGGTTTTCCCTTTCCTTGGCAAGCTTTGCGAGACGTGGACGACTGGAAACCCGTCCGAAGGAGACCGCGACGTCAGAACTTGGTTGTAATCTTTCTTCGCTGGTTATTTAATAGATGATTATGATTATGGTTCCACTCCGTTTTCCATCATGTTAATGCGAGTAATGTCCTTTCTGACTGACATTTAGTTACGTATGCTGGTTTCTATGCTTGTATTTGTTCGTTTCTTCTGTGTGCAGGTGTTCATCCGCGGAGATCGTGGAGGAATTGTGATCTGCCGAGGCTGAGGAACGGGGACGCTTCTTCTTCAGATCCTAGCGTTGGAATCCAGGTAGGCTTCTATCTCCAGCCTTTTCATTCGTAATTAGGAACCTGCGGGTTTATTGATATGGTCTCATGGTCTTTTTTATATTTGGGACATATCACACTCCTCACATGATTAGCGTTTTTCTCTGTTCAAGGATTTTGGGTACTTTAATTTGTATTTGGAACAATGGACGTCGGTACGTACTCTATCTGTTGCTTTACTATTCTACATACCGCTATTTCACTTTCTTATAGATGCCTTGGGCATATTTGGATGCTTTCTCAGATTGTCGATAATCTCCATGTGGACCGTTACTGGGTTTTATATCATGTCCCTGTATGTGACATGGGGTATTTTTCTATCATTGTCTGGGGTGGGACTTCCACTTTTCTGGATGGATATTTGGGTTCCAATCTTCAGATGTGAAAATGTAATGACTTCATGGACTGTTTTACTTCATATAATATATTCACAACAACGTTTTTTCTCTTGTGAAAAAAAATGATTAATGTTTATCACTCTGCCTTCAAAACTAGCTATGTTGGTCTATGTTGCTGGTTTATTGATATGGTCTCATGGTCTTTTTATATTTTGGACGTATCACACTCCTCACATGATTATCGTTTTTCTCTGTTCAAGGATTTTGGGTACTTTAATTTGTATTTGGAACAATGGACGTCGGTACTCTATCTGTTGCTTTACTATTCTACATACTGTATTTCACTTTCTTATAGATTCCTCGGGCATATTTGGATGCTTTCTCAGATTGTCGATAATCTCCATGTGGACCGTTACTGGGGTTTATATCATGTCCCTGTATGTGACATGGGGTATTTTTCTATCATTGTCTGGGGTGGGACTTCTACTTTTCTGGATGGATATTTGGGTTCAAATCTTCAGATGTGAAAATGTAATGACTTCATGGACTGTTTTACTTCATATAATATATTCAAAATAGTGTTTTTCCTCTTTTAAAGTTTCAATTTTTTTTTTTTTAAATTGAACCTGCCGTCGCAATTCCGACGCCTTGTAAGCATCGGAATTGCGACAGACTAGAAACGTCGGAAGCGCGACAGTACAAACACGTCGGAAGAGCGAAGTTCAAAACGTCGGACCACATTTCGTCGTAATTGTGACAGTTTACAGACGTCGGAAGAGTGACGTTCAAAACGTCGGACCACATTTTGTCGTAATTGTGACAGTTTAAAGATGTCGGAAGAGCGACGTTCTAAACGTCGGACCACATTTCGTCGGAAGTGCGACAATTTACAAAGGTCGGAAGTGCGACGGATTGGGAAATGTCAGAAGAGTGATGCTTGTTTGGAAGCAATGGAAAAAGTGTCGATAGTGCGACACTTTTTAATTGTGTCGGAACTGTGACGATACGATAAACCACGTTTTGCCCGCCCGCGAACTGTCGCTCTTGCGATGACTATGTGTCGGAATAGCGACTAATTGGCCGTCAGAATTTCCACCAAATTTTCTAGTGGGGGAACAAAAAAGGGAATAAAATTATTGGTGCAGAGCCCAACGCCATCGTTTCCACTACAAAGATCTAGAAGGAGGAACCGGAAGATCCAGAGGAGGAGGAACATCTCTTCCACTCTTAGTTTTGGGTAAAGGATTCTCCGCTACAGTTCATTTTCGACAGTGGGAGCCAAAAGAACCTCATTTCACCAGAGGTAGTGAAGCATTTGGGCTTGCCAACCACATCACACCCACTGCCGTACACCATCGGGTGGCTTCACCAAGGACGTGATCTACACATCAGCCAACAGTGCCACCTTCCCTACAGCATCAAGCCCTTCACAGATGAGGTATTATGTGACATTTCTCCTCTTGATGTTTGTGATGTATTATTAGGCCAACCATACTTGTGGAAGCAACATGCTATGTATGAGTCCTGGCCTTGTGCTGTTATTGTTACTTTAGGCAATAAGTTGTACAAGATACCAAAGGTACCACCGCCTGTGGCTATCTCTTTGGTTACTGCAAAACAATGCAGTAAGCTCATTGCAAAAACCAGGAAATTTGTTTTCTTGATAATCCACCCCCATGGCCAGAAGAATACTATGGCCACGACCTCTAGATAGGGATCCTCCGCACGACAAAAACAGATGGAAAAGGTCTTGGAGGAGTACGGGGACATCTTCACCTCACCCACAAAGGTGCCTCTGCACTTCCAGGTCAAGCACCCCATCGATCTGACCCCAGGTGTGCCGCTACCCAATGGAACGATATATCGATGCTCTGTTCTAGAGAACGATGAAATCAAGAGGCAGATTTAGGAGCTGCTACAGAATGGTCACATCTAGCCAATTTCATCACCCTGTGGGAGCTCGATCATTTTAGTACAAAAGAAGAATGGGACTTGGAGACTATGTATTTACTATCAGGCATTGAACAAGATCACTGTCTGGAATAGGTACCTGATCCCATGGATTGATGGCCTTCTAGATCAACTCAAAGGGGAAAAATATTTTAGCAATATCAACTTGAAGTCTGGGTATCACTAGGTACCAATTGAACCATCGGATGTTTGGAAGACTGCCTTCAAAGCCAAGGAGGGAATTATTGAATGGCTGGTCATGCCTTTAGGGTTAACGAATGCTCCCACAACCTTCAGGAGGTTTATGGAAGACATCTTGTGGCCATTCACCAACTCATTTGTAGTTGTTTACTTGGATGACATCTTGATCTTCAGCTAGACTTGGGAAGAGCACCTCCAGCACATCCGACAAGTCCTCCAAACACTGCAGTAACACAAGTTGTGTGCCAATTTGGAGAAGTGCACTTTTTGCATGACCCAGGTTCAATATTTGGGATACATTATTGATGAACGGGGGGTGCATGTGGATCCAACCAAGATCCAAGTAATTCGGGATTGGCCGACCCCAACCACTCTAACAGAGCTTCGAAGCTTTCTGGGTCTTTGCTAATTTCTACCGCAAGTTCATGTTGGGATTCTCTCATATCACTTGGCCCTTGAGTCAAGTCACCAAGGGGGAGCGAAAGAAAAATTATTTTGGTCAGAATCTCAATAGAAGGCATTCGTAGAATTGAAACATCGCCTCTGCTCTGCCCTAATTCTCACATTACCAGACTTGCAAGAACCATTTGAGATCGACATAGATGCCTCTGACTATTCTATTGGGGCAGTTATTACTCAACATGGGCATCCAGTGGCATATCTCAGTGAGACATTGTCCGACACAGTCCGCAAGTATCCCACTTATGACAAAGAAATGTATTCCATTATGAAGGCGTGCCGCCAATGGAAGCATTACATTTTTGGGAACAAAATGGTCATCCACACAGACTGGTGAGCCCTGGTATTTCACCAAGAGTGTTGCAACTCCCAGGGGCTGTCCTAATTTTCTTTATCAACCCGGGGTTCATACAAACTTGGAGGTGACAGTGCTATATACACAACATATGAATTATGTTCATGTCATCCTCCTCTGCTTTACGAAAGGGTGCTATTCCTTAAACTATGATAAAAACTGGAAAGTAAATTTTTGGAAGGAAATGACTGAAAGGAAAGTACTTAATTTGCAAAAAGGAGATGATGGAAATGAAACTAATTTAGTGTGTAGAAAGGAAATGATAGAAATAAACTAAATTAAATTTTTGAAAATAAATGGCAGAAAGAAAACTAATTCTAAACCACACTTAACTTGGCCAAATGGCTAAGTTCACTCTACTTATCCTATGGTCTATCTACCATGCTTCTATCCATGCAACGAAGCTATCCATGGCTTAATTCTAATTGAAAAATTGTTGATTTTCAGCTTGGAGGGGAAAAAAGGGCTAAAGAGGCTAATGGAGGGATTAACGCATGAAACAAAGCTTAGAAGTGGAAAGAGAGGGTTTAAACCTTATTAAAACTTAAGTCATGTGCAAAAATGCTTTGGAGCTGGGGACCTAGTGTGATGAGCAAGAGACATGGAGAAAAACGTATGCGTAAGTGCGACAGATAAATACAAGTGAATAAATGCGTGTTTTGATGACGGGAGCAAAAGAGTAATGTGGCAGAGCACTTTGATCATATTGCAATTGGCGGAGAGGAGCGGTAAGTGTTAAAGGAAATAAACTAAACAATGCGAAGTGTGAAATGCGACGGGGATAAATATTGCGATTTGTGATTTGTGACGGGTGACGTGGCAATGAGACTGGTGGCGGAGCGCAATTGCAATATCACAATTGGTAGATAGGAGCAGTGAGTCTTAAAAGAAAAAGGAAAACGATGTGAAGTTCGATTGCGATGCGAGAAAGGTTTCGATCTGCGATATGCGATATCACAATATCGCAATTAGAAAAAAGAGTGGTAAGTCTTAAAAGGAACCAAATCAAAACTATGATCTGTGATGAGAAAAGTACGGTAGCGGGGATTTCGAGGAGGAAAGGCGAAGGTCAAAATTTGATGGTTTTTCAAGCATTTTTGTGTTAAAATGAGTAAGGAAACTGTAATCAATAGAGACAAAGGAATAAGGTGGTTTAAAGGGTTTAAGTGCTTTTAGGGGGAAAATGTGGGTGCAACAGTTAGAATAAGAGGAGAAAAAGAGGGAATGGAGGGGGTAACAACAATGCTCAGTTTGTGAGTACAGAGATGGGAAATGAAGCGGGGAAGCACCATGGAGATGCTCTAGGGATTTATCACTAATTCCTGCAAACAACTCTACTGGTCTATGCATGAGAAACAGGCAAATGCGTGAAAATGAAATACAAAAAGGAAGGATGAAAATGGTAATGCAACTCTACTTTTAATCTCAGAAATAGTGAACAAAAAGCAGAATTTGGGTTTGTGGTAAGGTTTTACCTCCTCGAACCCTATTGACAGAGATGAGAAGGGGGTCTTAATCCATAACATTTTGGTTTTCCTTTATTCAATTACTCTCATAAGAAAATGAAAAACTACAGCAGCACATTGAAATCAAAACTAAACAACAATGAAACTATCAGAAGCATAACTAATTGAATGACATAAAGTAGAGAAAAAATATAGCAGAGAGGCTGAGGCACATGGATTGGGACCTAACCCACGAGCCTAGCTCTCTAAAACTTAAATCAGTAAAATAAAATCATTCTTCTCATTTCATAAAATAATAACCTCATACATTTATGAAAGTTTGATCACTAAGTAAAATAATAAAAAGTTCAATAGCTTGCAACAAAGTTCCAACTAGAATCCACACCCCTTTCCTAGCTCTATCTCTACTCTATTTATTCTACAGGGAAGCTACCATAAACTCCCTAGAAAATGGTGATTGAGTCCACTTGACTCCAAGTAAAATTTTTTTGGGTGCACTCCTCTTTGAGTTGCTTGGCTGCCTCTAGAATTCGAATTGTTGGAGAGAATCCTTGGGGATCCTTCGGTGCCTTTGGAATTCAAATTGCTGGAGAGAATATTTGGGATCCTTCGACTGCCTTTGAGAGTTAAGGAGGGTGGAAAATCCTCCTATAATTTCTCTTTTCTATCTCCTCCAAGAATTTATGATAAAATCCTTATAAAAATGCTAATAATTCATGACTTTCTGCACTCAACCTCATATTAGGCACTCACAGTATGTTAGCCTTAATCACCACCTATACTAGCATCATAAAACCAAATAATAATAAAAATGCAAGAAAAAGAGATCTAAGAAGGAAAAAAGGTGACCATTAACCCATCCAAATATGTATAACGATGGAGCTCACCATAGACCACTAACCCCTGCAATTCATTCAAACACAAGGGAAGTTGCAGAACGATCGCCATCAAAAGTGGTCCACATATCTACAACAATTTCATTTGAACATCAAGTATAAGAAGGGTAGCATAAATAATTTTTCAGACTACCTCAACCAACCAACGATCATGGTGCTAACCACCGTTCTTAACTCTTATGGGCATGAGACTTCTAATTGGCCGCTTCTCTACAAGAGCAATCCAGAATTTGGCCACACATACAAGACACTCTTGGAGGGAACGAAAGTTCCAAATTTTCATCTCCAGGATGCACTGCTGTGTCACCTGGGACACCTTTGTGTTCCTTCAAGTGATTGTGCCAAGATGATTTGGGAAGCACACTACAGTCGAGTCGTTGGGCATTTTGGGGTCGAGAAAAGAGTGGCAGTACTGCAGAAGTATTTCTATTGGTCGAACCTTCAATAGGATGTTGGGAAGCACATCAGATCCTGCATTGCTTGCTCCATTTCCAAACCGACCATCAAGAAGCAAGGCCTCTATACTCTGCTACCTACCCCTGTTTGACCTTGGGATCTATATCCATGGATTACATGCTGGGCCTTCCTTCTACTGAGCATGGAAATGACTGTGTTTTCATGGTCTTCGACAGATTCTCGAAGATGGCCATTATGTCAGCCTACAAGAAGAATATCACAGCAGAAGCCACTGCTAAAATCTTATTTGAATGAGTGTGTGTGCACTTTTGGATCCCAAAGTCTATCATCTTATACCAAGACAGAAGGTTCCTCAGCTCATTTTGGTCCAGCCTATGGTCAATGCTGGACACCAAGCACACTAAGTCCACAGCTTTCCATTCCAAACAGATGGCTATACATAGGTCGTTAACAAGATGATTGTACACATTATGTGCATGTACAATTCAAAGCATCCATGCACATGGGATGAGAGCCTTACCTATGTACAACACATTTATAACCAGTCTCTCCACATCTTAACTGGACATAGCCCCTTTCAAGTGGGCCTGTGGTTCTAGCCACTATATCCCATTGACGTAGCAATGCCATTTGTGGCTACTCAGGCTGATTCGGTTCATGTCTAATTTGAAGCTGGCAAAGCGAATATCTTCATTGAGCACATTCAGCACATCCGCCAATAGGTTCATGACATACTAGACAAATCCAATGCTAAGTACAAGCAACAACATGATCAACATCGGGTGCCACACCACTTCCAGGTGGGTGAAAAAGTGTGGCTACATTTGCAGAAGGAGCGCCTCACTAGACCTCACTGCAAGCTTCACCCGCTCTGATATGGGACATACACCATCACCAAGGTTGTAGGGAACAATACGTTTGAGCTTAATATTCCACCATTACTTGGTCTGCACCCAGTATTCAATGTGGACTGCATTCGGCCCTATTTCCCACCTCTACTAGAGACCTCTGACATTGCAGAACAACTCACACCAACAGAGTTAAACTAGGAATGCATGGAACAAGCCACCACAGATTGTATCATGGACATGAAAATAAAGAACAATCGCTAGCAGAATATCCAATTGTATCAGGTGGTCAAAGATGGCCAACTCTTGCACCAAGGCAAGTGGTTCACCAAGGACCAAGTTCAACAGAAGTTTCCTCATCTCATGGAGGAACTCAATGCAATGGGGACCATTGCTTCCTAAGGGGGGAGGAATGATCCAGGTGGATATTGGTGGCCACCCACCTATTCCACTTAGGGCCCCACCATTGTTTCTTTTAGTTTTTTTCAGTTTCCTTAATTATAGCACAATTTACTATTTTTAGCAGCTTTTCAGGACCTGAACTTCCGGAGCCGTTTTGAGGCCCTAAACGACGTTTTCTGGGCATCGCTTCTTCGAAGAATACGATTCTGTTCCGGAATTGAATCCATTCCGAAATTTATTTTCGTGATTAGCAATTTTATTCCTTGGATAGATATTTCTAACGATGTATCATGTGCATCAAATGGAGATAGTATGCCAAAGTTACGACCCCAGGAAATTGATGTACCAATTTACCCCGACGGGGCCCATATTCTGGCGTTTCATCTTCTAGGGTTAGGTTTTTGGATGTTTAGGGTTTTCCATTGTTTCTCAAGAATATATAGGCCTTTGAGTCTGATTGTAACACAGAGTTCAGAGGCCTGTAGCCACCACATCTCTTCTTAGAGATAAGCTACCAACGCTCTAGCTAGTTTATTTCCATTCTATGTGTAAATATATTTTATTTCTTTGATATTAATGAAATGAAGTGTTATTTCCACCGCATAATTATATTTATGGTTATATGTGTATTTTTTTGCGTTCCTGCATAAGTCTGGATCAGAACCGGTGCAATGAGCGGGGAGAGGGTTAGTTACCCTAACTTCCCCAGTTTGCATCCTGGCCATCAATCAGCTAGGGTTTCAACCAACATCTAGATCTAGGGGCAGGTGTATACAAACTATCCTCATGATAATATCCAACCAATAAAATATTATATATTCCAAATCGAACCGATGGATATAAGGGCACAAGGGTTTAATACATGATATCAGTTATGGATAAGAATTAAAACTATGCCTAGGTGAGATATAACCTCCCTACCATGAGTAATAATGTAAGAGCCTCGTAGAAGTACCTTTAGTAATAGCATTGGAATTTACAAAGATACGAATCAATAAATCATTTATGCTTACAATAATTTACATTGAATATACTATCCTATTTAATCGTAACCAGTGGATTACAATATATACAGAAGTTAAGTCTGTTAAAAGTGCATGCACAAGTGTCAGTAGTGTAAACAAATCATTTATTTGAATTCCATATACATTGTATAGTGTAATAAAAAATGTATGGTAAGCTTTTTTTATGGTTTATGTGTGTAAGTGACAATTGGTATCAGAGCATGGTTACATGTCGGGTTAGTTGGGCCACTAAAGATAACTCTAGTGTTTCTTAACCTTTGTTTAATTATTCAGGGAGAGATCAATTACAACAAACTTGTTTAAAGGCCTTTAATGAGGATGGGATACAGTCATCAAACACCCAGAATGATGGGGGAAGTTCCACCCCACACTAATCCCGATATTAATCCTGAAATTTGGGTTCAACTAACTGTGGACCAACACCAGCAACCAACAGATTGTTGGAAGAGGAACAAAGACAAACCACCAAATTGTTGGAAATAGTCCAACAACTCCAAGTAGATATGATATGGGTCTCAGGTGATAATGAAAGGTTAATGAGGGAGCAAGAAATAATACTTAAGAGTCTTTCAGATAAGAAAAATCCTCCCACTGCACAGCCTAGCCCCGATAGGGACACTCAGGTGGAAGGAGAGTACCAGCAACAAGATCATGACAACCTAGCAATGATTCATACTCAATGAATAAATAAAGGCAGAACATATAACGAAGATGAATCCAGAAATGTTTCAGATAAACAGGAATATAAGAAATAGAAAGTGGAATTACAAGGTGAATTTTGGAAAATTAAGCCTCCCACTTTGGACAGGGAAGCTGAAGAAATGGCAGAGGCTTGGATAATAAACATGAATAAGTATTTCCAGGTCTATGAGTATAACAGTAAACACAAAGATCGTCTAGAAATCTATCAATTATGGGAGAAGGCTACATTATGGTGGGAAGAAGTGAAAAATATGTGTGGGATTGAGGATCAGAATGTGACCTCGGAAAAATTTCAGCAGTACTTTAAGGACAACTATTTAACAAAACGATTCTATAATGAAAAATCTTGAGAATTTCATGATTTAAAGTTGGGTCAGTTATCTATGGATGAATTCATTACTGAGTTTACTTCCTTATTAAGGTATGTACCATACTTGAGGGATGAGAAAGAAAAGGTGCATCGATTCTTGAGTAGTCTGCCTGCCCACATGAAGGAGAGGATATAATATATTAACCCAAAGATGATGGATGAAGCAATCAGAAAGGCAGGGATGTGCTATCAGCAGTCTAAGGCAAAGGGTGAAGTTGGAAAAAACTGGCCAAATTAGAAAGTGCAGAAAGGTTCCTCAAACTTTAAAAATAGCATATTAGGAAATTACAAAAATGTTGTAAGAATCCAGCAAACAAAAAATTTGGAAAAAATCCGCAAAGGTCCAAATGGAGAACTAAAGAAAGGCCAAATGAGGCATCCAGTAGACCATACTTTGGTCAAAATCAGAAACCACCATTACAATGTTGGGGTTGTGGTAAGGCACATTACTTCAAAAATTTCCCATATCATGGAAGGAATGAAGTAATAGCTAATCTGCAAGAAGCATCTACAGTGGGGGATGTTGCTCAAAATATACCACGGATTAATGTTGCGTTGGAAGATCGGCAAGAGAATTTCTATCCAACTATGATAGAATTGGAAGGTAAGTGAGAATATCAAATTGTTTCTATTTTAGTTGATTATGGTGCTAGTTTCAGTTACATAAACCCCCGAGTAGCTGAAAATTGTAACCTGCAAAGCCAGAAATTTAAAGACCCCTAGCTCGTACAATTAGCTACGGGAGCAAAAATACAATTTGATGCCAAGGTATCGAATTGTGTATTGGATATAGCAGCCCAGCAAATAACTGTACAATTGACTATCCTTCCTTTGGGCTCGTATGAAATTTTATTGGGAATGGACTGGTTAGAAAGACATTGGTCTCTAGTAGATTGTAAAGAGAAAATTATCCATTTCAAGGCTTAAGATGGAACTCGTCAAGTGTTACAAGGAATCAATAAGCCACTGCAATTGCATCCCATTAATGCATCCCAACTGAGTAAATGTATTAGAAAAGGCTTCCAGCTATACACAATTCAGGTGGGGTTCTCAAACTCTAAATACAAGACTTTAATGATGGAAAATATACTTGTTGTACAAGAATTCAGAGATGTATTTCCTGAAAATATACCAGGATTTCCTCCAAGGCCAGATATTGATTTCACCATAGAGTTAATACCTAGAGCAGTGCCTATATCAAGAGCACCTTATAGAACGAGTGTGCCTGAATCAACATAACTAAAAATGCAGTTGCAGGAACTATTGGATAAAGGGTATATCAGGCCAAGTGTGTCCCCTTGGGGTACACCAGTACTATTTGTGAAGAATAAATATGGAACAATGCAGATGTGTATGTACTACCGATAGTTAAATAAGATATCTGTCAAAAAAAATATATGTTGCCCCGTATTGATGATCTTTTTGATCAAGTGAAAGGAGCAACGACGTTTTCCAAGATTGACTTGAGATCTGGGTATCATCAGATAAGAATTAAAGATGAAGATATATCCAAAAGATCCTTTCATACCATGTACGAACATTATTAATTTTTGGTGCTACCTTTTGGATTAACTAATGCACCAGCCACTTTCATGAGCTTGATGCATGGAATCTTTCACCCATTCCATGATAAATTTGTGTTAATTCTCATTGTTGATATTTAGATTTATTCTAAAAATGTTGAAGAACACAAATAACACTTGATTTTGGTATTGAAGATGCTACGAGAAAACCAAATCTATTCCAATTTCAGTAAATGTGATTTTTACGACGAACAGATCCAATATTTGGGTCATGTAATAATTTTTGAAGGAATTGTTGTGGATCCTGAAAAGCTTAAAACAATTGTGGAATATAAAGTTACTAGGAACGTGGCTAACATATGTTCATTCATGGGCCTAGCTGGTTACTACCGATGGTTTATTGAAGGCTTCTCTAAAATAGCCTTCCCTATTACCTCCTTCCAGTGAAAGGGGCGAGTGTTTAAGTGGATTGCGGAATGTCAAAACAAATTTGAACAACTAAAATGATTGTTAACTACTGCCGTTGTATTAAAAGTAAAAGACCCTAGTGGAAGTTTTGAAGTCTACACGGATGCATGCAAGGAAGGAGTGGGGACAATATTAACTCAGGAAGGTAAGGTTATAGCATACAAATCTAAGAAATTGAAGGATCATGAGCGGAGATATTTTGCCTATGATTTATAATTAACAGTCGTAGTACACGCCCTTTGAATTTGGAGACATTATTTGTTGGGAAAAAGGTTTATATTAAGAACTGATCATAGTATTTTGAATAGATATTTCAAGTAATCAGATTTAAATTCCTTCCAAGCAAGATGGAGTGTGTTCCTAAGATAATTTGATTTTGATATTCAGCATGTGAAGGGAAAGGAAAACCGAGTTGCTGATGTGTTAAGCATAAAATTGCATTGCATTTATGAGCTTTATGTTAATCAGGCAGAATCTAAGTTCTAGAGGAAAATAATGGAAGCAACAAAAAGAGATCCTGAGTATCAGATCATGTGGTAGAAGGAAAAGGAGACTAAATAGAAAGGTAAGATATCAGATTATGAAATTAATAGTGAAAATTTTTTAAGTTCCTATAAAAATTTATGTATTCCAAATCAAATGAGTTTAGGAGAACCAATATTGGATGAATATCACAGAAGTTCTTATGCGGGACATCTCGGATATCAAAATATGTTGACAGCAATTATAAAAGACTATTTCTGGCCTGGAATGCGCAGAAATATTGTTGAATATTTAAATAAATTTGTAGAATGTCAGCAAGTTAAAGTAGAGCACCAACACCCAGCTGGATTACTACAAGCTATCCCTATACCGAAATGTAAATGGGAAGTTATTTCCCTTGATTTCATCACCAGATTACCAAATAATAAAATACACAATGATTCAATAATGGTGGTGGTGGATAGACTTAGTAAGGTGGCCCATTTCATACTGGTGCAGTCAAATTACAAGATCGTACAAATAGTTGACCTTTTCGTGAGAGAAGTATTTAGGCTACATGGTATTTCGAGAGTCGTCATCTCCGATAGAGACATGAAGTTTACATCAGCCTTCGGGAAGGCACTGTTTATAGGTTTGGGAACTCAAACCAAATTTATCACAGCCTACCACCCTCAAACTGACAGACAAAATAAGAGGGCGAATCAAATACTAGAAGACATGTCGCACATTTATGTGATGCAGCGACCCAAAAAATTGGAGGAATACTTACATCTGGTTGATTTCACATATAATAACGGGTATCAAAAATCTCTTAAGATGAGCCCTTTAAAAGCATTGTACAGAGGACAATGCCAGACTCCTATGAATTGGAGTAGTTTAGAAATCAGATTAATGTTAGGACCGAATATGTTGGACGAAATGGAACAGGAAGTGAAAAATATTAGACGAAATTTGAAAGCAACTCAAGACAGGCAAAAGGTATACGCAGATCGGAAAAGAACTTTTCGGGAATTTGAAGTGGGCAATCACGTGTACGCGAGAATTAAACCAAATAAAAGCACCTTGAGATGGAATTCTTATGCCAAGTTGGCTCCTAGATACTGTGGGCCATTCCAAATCTTGGAATAGTTAGGACTGATGGCTTATCGATTTTCCCTACCTAGTCATAGTTTGGTACATAACATGTTCCATGTATATTTATTAAAACGATACATACATGATCCAAAAGACGTGATACACTAGAAAAGCGTACATGTAAGTTTTGTTTACATTCTGATTTATAGTAAGAGAGGAGACTCAATTCAACTAATTGTGAATATGTTGGTTGCAGGTCGAACTGGATTGTGAGTTCCTAGTAGAACCTCTTCGTATCCTCGATAAGAGAGAAATAACACTCCGAAGGTGAGTCATCCCCCAAGTTAAAGTGCAATGGAAGCACTTTGGCTCGGAGGAGGCTATCTGGGAGGATGAAAATTATGTTCAATAAATTTATCATGAATTGTTCTCATGATGAAATAACACCGAGGACGATGTTTGTCTTAAGAGGGGGAAGTTTTAACACCCTGATTTATTTTCTAACTATGGTTATTTTTGGTTTATATTTTTGAAAAGTAAATATTATGAATAATTATTCTGAATAATGTAAAAATAATTTCCAAGAACCACGGTAAAAAGGGTAAAGCCGGTTGTGGAAGTTACCTTCCCCATGATGATAAATAAAAAATCCTAAGAAAGGGAAGGTCATCTGCAGAAAAATAAGAGATGGGTTGCAATAATATTACTATAATAGAGTTGTCCAGAGCTGGTAGGAGCCAGTGGAGCTCTAAAAACCCAGAAAGAGTATAAGTTGGACAACTGTCCTGAGGCTTAACTTGAAAAATCTTCCTTCTACCTAAGACCTGGTGTGGATCATAGGGGGAGAAGAGGACTTGAGTGCCTCTCTCAAGGTTGGGAGGAAACATCAGTTAAGTACGTACATGCTAGAGGTAAGATTTCACTTATGTATGAAATTCTGTGTGAATTTGGAAAAATAAAGTATGAATATGCCTAGAGCTAAACTGAATAAGATCTATAGTAAATATTATAAATTAGTATCCTGAACTGCATGCAGAAATGTGTAGTGAAATGAGGAAAAACTATATAGAACACAAAAAAGTACTAAGAATATGTAGGAGAACAAATATTTTACTGTATGAATAGGATAGGTAGAATTTGCTATTTTGTCTACGAAGTAAAAATACATTTTAAAAAGAAAAATTTAGCATCGTCACAAAATTTAAAACCCTCTGTAATAGAAAAAAATATCAGATACAAACACATAAGTTTAGGATAGAGCCCTGTGGTGACAGGGTTGAGTCTAGGGTCTCCTAGTCAAATAGTCATAAGATTATACACAGGGTTCGTAACACAAATTTTCTAGAAAAATAACTAAGAAAAGTAATTATATCTGAGACACGAATAGGTAATGCTAAATAGCTTCTTAAGTCTAACTGAATATTATAGAATTCCAATGGAAAATATGTTCATGACGGAAATTCGGATTCTCTGTTAAAAAAAAAAACAAAAGAGAACATTATAGTATATAGAATAAAATGTTCATCTGTTGAATCTATGTCAAATTACCCACAAAAAAACCTAACTGATAACTGTGTGAGAAGAGAGAGACTATATTAATTAATACAATTTAATCTCCAGAAGATTACAACTTGAATAATACCCAAAACTATATATTAGATTCAGAATCAGGGCCGAGAAGCCTTTAATACAAATAAGTGTACATGTTAAATGTCACAACTAAACCCCAAGATAGTCTAAATAAATTACATAGAACCAAAATCTCTGCAATAAATCCTACGAGTCTTAGCTAAGAATACCGGAACGCTGCCCTGTGCAGACAAAGGATGTAGTCCTTAGATAAGGGAACATGAAACTGTTTAAAATGAAATGTTGAAACAAAAAAGGAGCGAAATCTGTAACATGTAGGCTGCTTCCCGAGATGTCTAAGAGAGGGCAGAACGAGACAATGATTTTTCCCTCGCCACACACCTGCCAAAACTACAACAGAAAGAGTGAGAAGTATGGAATAGATTAAAATCATAAACTCAAAGTAGAAAGAAGAAGTTAACCTGAACTCTCATAGCATGGAGACAAGGTAATCCCATTAACTACCTTCAATAAGATAGGGAATTCGATTTTGGGAGTCTGAAACTGTAAGTTATTGTTCCGGTATCGAAAAATTTGAGGAGAAACGAGTGGGTAAACATACCCAGAACCTGGAAGCAAACTGGAGAATAAAGACAAATAATATATGCACAAACATAGTATAGCCATGAAATCCCTCTGCAATAGATCAAATTAAAACAAACATGACAACCTGAAAATCCAACATGAAATGTTGTGATAGGGTATCCGTCATATTGCTGTGAATAGAAGGGAGACTGGGGCGGAGGACTCAAAGAAGGAATCATAAACAAATGGAATTGGACAAACCAGAGAATTTTCCCATCAACAATAAAGTACCGGTGATTCTAATCGCTAACAGAATACCCAGGAGCATAGACAGAGATTACCTTCATGGCAAGAACATGAGGTTGCAGAGCGACAGAATTCACTCCCAGGCAGTGTCGGAATGAACCAATGCAGTGAGCGGGGAGAGGGTTAGTTACCCTAACTTCCCGAGTTTTCATCCTGGTCATCGATCGGCTAGGGTTTCAACCAACAGCAAGATCAAGGGGCAGGTGTATACCAGTTGTCCTCATGAAAATATCCAACCAATAAAATAGTTTATATTCCAAATTGAACCGGTGGATGTAAGGGTACAAGGATTTAATATGTGATATCAATTATGGATAAGAAATAAAACTATGCCCAGGTGAGATATAACCTCCATATCGTGAGTAATAACGTAAGAACCCTGTACAAGTACCTTTAGTAATAGCATTGGAATTTACAAAGATACAAATCAATAAATCATTGATGCTTGCATTAATTTACATTGGATATAATATGCTATTTACTCATAACCAGTGGATTACAATATATACAAAAGTCGAGTCTGTTAAGAGTGCATGGCAGCATGCACAAGTGTCCGTAGTGTAAACAAATCATTTATTTGAATTCCATATACATTGTATAGTGTAATAGAAATTGTATGGTAAGTTTTTTTATGGTTTATGTGTGTAAGTGACACACAATCTTGCAGTACGTAAACCCTAACTATGATTATATCACTATCCACTGCGAAACGTCAACCCAAATCCATAACATTCCAAGCACCAACAAATGCACTGTAGTTTTCTCAAACCTTTACTTGGAACTTGGAAGTGAAAAAAACTAGGAAATTAAAATTATCCTAACAAATCGATATGAACTTTGAATTGCTAAATTTATATATACAGTTGGTGATTAATAAATTACAACACAGCTAAACTCAATTAAATTGAGTAATTTGAATAACTAAATATAAATTTAAAAAATTACCATATTTAGAACTGGAAAGATGGATAAGAATAATATTAAAACTGTACAATACAAAAGATGCACAATAAAATGTGAATTACAAACACATTAATAGACAAATGGGAATTAAAACAATGCACAATAATTCAACATGTCAAAATAGTTAAGAATATATATATATATATATATATATATATATATATATATATATTTGGCACTCATGGAATGAAACCTTCAAATCCAAGATTTTCAAATAAGATACTTGTGAAGACTTTCTATTATTTTCAAAAAAAACAAGTGAAGTTAACATAACTATAGATTTTGAAATAATTCCAAAATCTAATTCAAAATTTCCAAAATATTTTGAAATCTGCAATCAACAACATACAATACCAGAATCCTGAGACCAACACTCCTAGAATTTATTTTCACCAATAACCCGAGAGACCCACAACAACAAGCAACCAAAAAAAAGGAATGTTAATTGAATGGAACTGATAGTAGGTAGTACTTTTGAGTAATTTACATATACCAATCTTAATTTGTTGCACCAAACAATCACAACAAACTTTATTGCACCAATCTTTTTTTCAAACAGAAAATACCTGGTTTATATAGATGTACAGATGCATATATTAGAAATTTGGTAATTGTTCATACATCCCTGTCCACATTCCACATATTGTCCATAACAATAAAAAAAACCCTAGTGGCATAGCCACACATAAGTATCCTAGAAATATTAAACATAAATAACCGGGCCAAACAAAAATATGAAAGGGATGAGTTGCATATAATTCGCATATGTAATATAAAAAACCATGATCAACAGAATACTATATTTCCGCAGTTTAGCATTACAAACCAAAAGTATCATGGCAGATTCACTTTTCCCTTGGCCCTTTCCTGCTCAGAATCTAGCGAGTCATAGAATATTTCCCCCATCCTGTTTGTGAGCCCCTTCTTTGACAGTGTATCATCCATCCCATTGTACTCCTGGTAAATATGTGTAAAATTTATGTTCTGGAACTGTCCCTTAACAGTGTAAATGCGCTCCATCCAAGCCATCAATAGTGGGGGTGAAAAATTTGTTAGTGTATTTAAATGTTGAATGATAACCTGAGAGCCCCCATAAACATGAATTTTGTTTAAAGCCATTTTTTGTGCATCCTATAGTAAAACCCAAAGGACAAGTACCTCCGCCCTTGTATTGGTACCGGTTCCTCCATTCCAATTTAATTTGTACTGAGTATTCTGATTAATCCTTAACCATACCCTGCATCCACATATATGATTCTGTTCTGCCCTATCAGAGTATCCCGCTGGGAATAGTGGCCTGAGCTCAGTGTATATTTTCCCTCGGATTCTGGGGGATTTCTGCACCGTAACCCTACCCCCAAACCATGTGATAATCCTAGACATGATCTCTTCCATATTAATGCATTTGGCTTCAAATATGTTGGCATTCTAAGCCCTCCAAATCTCCCAAATAGTATAGAAAATAATAGATTTGAGACTCCCCTTCCTCATCATCCACCAGGGGTATAATTCTTGTAGGTGTGCGAAATTATTGTGTGGGAGTTGTATGTGCATAAATACTCCCTACCACACCAAATAAGTAATAGGAAATGTGATAAAAAACTTATGGTTATAACCCATGTTATTACAGCACAACGTACACTAGTCAGGTCCCTGTAAACCTCTTTTCCTTAAGTTCTTCCATGTTAGATTCCTATCACGCCAAACCCGAAAATTAAACAGAGTTATCTTATGAGGAGTGTTGAGTTTCCATACATGTTTAAGCCAGTTAGGCTGTAATCCTTATGTTTTTTTATGATGTCCTTATATGTATCATCCACTATGATCCCTTTTGGGCCCAATGCCCTAGCCCATGTGATCTTGTCCATATTATTTCTGGAGCATAACCCAACCATCCTTAAAGTCATAGTATACTGATTCCACTCATTTTGTAACTGTACAAGAATTTGTAAATATTCAGCCTCCTTTCAGATTGGCATATATCCTTTCCAACTCCCAATGGTTTGGTATTATAAAAAAATATAACCCCATGCGTGCAGGAAATTCACCAAATTTCCAATAGGTTTTGTGTCCCAGCCACTTCCTTTATTTTGTCAGTTCCAATAATAACATGTGCCCTGTTTCCAAAACTCTATATCTGATTTTGTATGTAAATATCTTTCACAGTTTGTAAGCTCCTCCACATGAGGGATCTATGATTTTGACCGAGCGTGCCTCTTCTGTAATAGAATAAAAATTACTTACCCCATATACTTTGTTTTTATAATATCCCTCCACATGCCACCATGATTAATTGCATGGCATAAATATTTTATTAAAAATTCCAATCTGAACGTCCCAAAGTCCAAGATTCTCCAACCTCCATACTCCTTTGGAATAGAAATGCGCTCCATTTTTATCAGATAGTACTTGCCAACCATCTTCCTCCTTGCCCAGATGAAGGTATTTAGAATAATATTGTATTTATGAATAATATCGACAGGAATTATATATATCACTTCTCAATATGTCCCAATATATTGTAGAATCGTCTGCACCAAGTTATACCTCCCCCCCAAACATAGCCACCTGTGCGTCCAAGAGCCAATTATTTTCCTCACCTTGTCCAACATCCATTGCCAATCCACATTTCTATAGTTTACTAGTTTTAGTTTGAAACCCAAATATGAGAACCCGCCTTCCAATGGTTGGATATTAAAGTTAAAAATATTGGAAATATCCTTAATTATATCTTGTCCTCCATTTTAAAATAATATAATGGACTTGCCCTCATTAGCCCTCAGCTCCATTGCACTTCCAAAGCAATCAAGTATATTTTGAAAATTTGTCCACTAGTATCTATCCAGCATCCCAAAAACTAGTATGTCATCCACATATAAGTATGTGTCACCGATATGTCCTGCATATATACTCCTTTGAATTGGCCACTGTCGGTCCCCTCCCTAATATTGATGCTCAAAAAGTCCATAACGAGTATAAATAAAAGCAGGGATAATGAAAAACCCTTCTTGAGACCCCGTCCCGCCCCAAAGAACTTCGATGGATAACCATTATTAATAACAAAATATAGTGGCCCGGTGACGCATACCATTTTCCATTCGATGATTGGATTTATTAATCCGATCCTCAGCAGAGTGAGCCTCAAAAAATTCCAATCCAAACAATCATATTCCTTGCATAAATCTATTTTCATTTTCAGGGCTACCAGATTCTTTTTTTGTATGGAGTAATGGCTTCCTATGTGTTTTCCACCGAGTCATGTATCAATCTATTGTGCGGAAATCTAGTTTGTTCCCAGCTAATATAATTTTAGAGGGTATGTTTAATGTGTTCCGCTATGATCTTCGAAATCAATTTCTATAAGATGTTGCACAGAGAAATAGGATGGAAATCCAGGAATGATTGGGTGTTCCCCTTTTTAGGGAAAATGCTAAAAGTGTCGAGTTGGTTTCCCCCTATATCCTCCCCTTAATCTTAGCCTCTTCCACCATTTCCCCCAGGTCCTTCTCCAGCATCTCATAGAAGAAAAGGAAAAATTCAATTGGCCACCCATCAGGGTCGGGGCTTTTATCCCTGGAAAAGGATTTTAAAGTCTCATGTATTCTATTTGTATCCACCTTGGCATATATTTTGATGTTGTCCTTGTTACACAACATTTTTTCACCGTCCATGCAATCCCTCGTCTCGTACATTGGAGGACTGTTCTCGTGACCTGTGGACAGTAAAATTTTCTGAAAACACCTTGATGGAATCCGTCTCATTAAGGGCAAGAATTATCCTCAAGAACATTTCCTTTGAAAAACCCTAAAAATCCATGTTTTGGCATTGGCACGAGTAGCCAGTTCATCCCTCACGCCAATGGGGAAAAGATACACTAGTGCACACGCCAGATGGCGCTTTGTCCCTGTGTTGTGCCCACGCCAAGCCTATTAAGGAATGTTTTTTAACAATAGAAGGCGGAAGTTTGATTCTAAAAACTTCAGAACGAATCATCAAAAAGAGGTTGGGTTGTTTGGCTCCGGATCTCCCTGATTAGGAAGTGGTTTTCCACCTCTCATGGAACATTCCTAAGAGATAGGACTCTATCCCATGATTATAGGGATCCCAACTTCTCTTCCTCCCTCTATAAAAGCCTACCCTCTCCATTTGCAAGCTAGCTGGACTTTTGGGAAGGAAATTGTAGCTGAGTGACAATCAAGAGTAGAGTTAAGGAGAACCCTGTGAGAGAGAGAGTTTTGTCAAATCCCTGACGAGCTTTGTGAGACACGTCCCACTGGAATCCTGTCGAAGGAAGATCACGACGTCAGAGCACCGGTTGTAATCGTTCTCTCGTATCTTAATATACATGACTCTGCTATTGGTTCCATGATTGTTTGTCCATTATATAATGCAATTTCATTTGTTCCTCTCTGACTGATCAATAGTTATAAAGTGTGAAATGTTACGTTGCATGTTGTCTCTCTTATTTGCATGTGTACAGGTATCTGGATGCAGCAAGCTCACGGATCATGACCTTTCCAGCTAGGAACGGAAGTGCCACTTCTTCTTCAACAACAACAGCGAAGGAATCACGGTAAGCGATCTATCGTGATTCTATCTTTTGTAACTATGAATCAATATCTTTGCGTGTTTCGATTGTTGCTAGACCCACTCTAGGGCTAGTCGGATCGCCTATGTCTGCAGAGGGGATTTACCTCCATAACAATTTTGTGACTCCACTGGGGATTAGTGGGAGTTGGTCCTTCCTCCATTGGGTTGTTTTTGGCTTTTTTTTTATCAGTCTGCTTTTCTGGTTCACCTTCCTTTGTGTTAAAACCTTGTTCAGCCCCCAGAAGACCAGATCTAGCCTCTGTTAGTTCATTTTCATAATTTTCTAGGGTAAAACTGATTGGTGCGGTTATCCCTCTAACAGTCGTGCCGAAGGGAACAAGTTGCTAGTTAGGAACCCGCGACATCCCCTGTTTGGCGCAGATTATAGCCAGACAGGCGCGCCAACCCTGCTTGGTTTTAGGGTTTGCCTATTTTTGGACTCTCTGAGCTTGAGTTTTGGTCCTGGTTTGTTTTTTATGATTGCTTGAGTGCTTTGAAGTCATTTTTGACCGTGTTTAGCCCTTCTCCTCCGGTTTTTTTCCCTTTTCTACCAGTTTTTCATTTTAGCCCTAGGGCTTCTAGGTGCTTCAGTGTGCTAAGCCTCCCGTGGGGAGTTTTGGGTCTTTGCTTTCCCAGTCAACTTTGTTTTTACTTATTTTCATTCATCTTGCTGAATCCAATTGAGTCATTGCATTTATTGAGTGATTGTCCTCTCTTTCGTTCAGTTTTGCTTTGTGTTGCTCCAAGCCTAGATCACACGGCTTGTTTGAGTCTCTTTCGAGATTCTTCTTCTCTCTTTATCATTCTCAAATTGATGTTTTCATTAGTTTTTCATTTATTTAGGGCATTTGCTCTAATATATTGAAAAACAAAAATAAAAATCTTTTTCATTTTTTATTGGCATAGTGAAAATTGAAAACTCTTTCACATTACTAGTGTTGTATAATTCTAGAGAGAAGTTTTCCAGTTTCATTAGCTTGCATTGAAATCGGTAGTCGATGTTTTTGTGTGTTCATTTTGCTATCATTTGAAAGCTCTCAAATCTCCCGTAGATAGCTCTTCATTGAATGAAATGATATTTTGTGGCATGTAGTTTGCATCTAAAGGTTTTATGAGATCCAACATTCGATAGGGCCTTGAAATCGAAACGTAAATTGAAGATCAACTTTAAAATTTACTGAATTAACCTAAGGTAGCATTGAAACTTAACATAACATCTAGTAGTCTAAGGTAGAGACGTGTTCTGGTGTCTTTAAGCCTAGTAGCTGTCGCTCGCCATCTGGCTACAGACATCACTAGTACGGACTTGTGCTCCTCGTACCGTCGTGTATATAAAGGGAGACCCCATTAGGTTACAAATCCTTTATCCATAGGAAGCCGAGTCTGCCACATTTTACCCGTGATACACTGGACACAGCATTCAAAGAGATTACCTACACATATGTTAAGTCCTTAGTTGATTTCTCTTTCATTTTTACCAAGGTGTATATGGCAGTTCACAGATATCTGGTACACTCATTTACCTAGATTAGTAGAGCAGTCATTTTGATCTTTACTGACTCCCTAAATTTTAAAAGATCATCAAGCGCTTGTACTTTCACGCTTGTTTCCAAACTAAAAGTGATAGAGTCATATTTTAATCGTTTCTAGACTCTTAAAACATGAAACAATAAAATTTCCAGTTTCAATGTGGTAAAATTAATCACCTACGATCACACACCCATTTAGATATTGATTTTTTCGGCCTGTTTTTGTTTGCCTTGGGTTTTTCCCGTGTGTCTTTGTTTTTGATCTCTTCCTCTTTTTGCTATATTCACTGTGGTGGAACCATCAGTTTCATCTACTAGTAGTCCTTATATAGACGATTCATCAGCAGTCTCTTAGTCCTGTGCTGAGCATCAACATCCCGCTGTATCCTAGCTTCCCTTTGGGGGACCGGTTATATCTGAGCTTCCCTTTGGAGAACCAGTTGAGTTCAATTGGCCCTTTTCCAACACTTGGTTTGGATTTCGAGTTGGGGAACACTTCCCTCCTCTTACATAGATATCACCATTTTTGGCTACTGTTGTACCTCCTAGTCCCCGTCGTCTTTTAGAAGATCTTACAGCAGGGTCAAATATGGACTCATCCAGTCCTATTCCTAGTGAGGGAATTCCTTCTTTTGGTAATGACTACCAGCTTTTTCCTGAAGACATCCCTGAACCATCTGTTATGTCTTCTCCTGGTCCATCACTCCCAGCTAGATCTAGATCTTTAAGTTAGGTCATGGCTGCTATTGCCTCTATGGGAATATCGATTCCGTCCAAGGAACCGACCATTCCCTCGTTAGGGATGTTGCCATCGACACCTCTCACGGCATCTCCTTTTGTCACATCGGTATCTGTTAGACCTACTGTCTGCGTGGTTGCGTCTACACCTGTTGTCACGACTCAGTCAACTGGGACCTCGTCAATTCCTGAAGATGTCTATATAGCTTCTGCCATTCCTGAGAACCTTTCTCCCGAGGAGTATTGAATGACTTTACAGCCACCGATCTCTCAGGTTGATCAGTCATCTTAGGATCTTAATCGTCCTTACTTTTCTCATTATGGAGCGAATGGTACCTTGATCTATTCATTTCCATTTCAATATGATGTGCACGACAACCCCATTCTTTTTCCGGCTCCTGAGGCTTATCAGTATATTAACAGTTTTATACCTACCCTACCTGTGCAACCTTCTAACCAACAAGGACAACCCTTTCAGGGACAACCTTTATTTCAGCAAGGATATGCTTCTGGCCCACAAGGAAAACCCTTCCAGGGACAACCTTCGGCCCAGCCAGGGTATGCATACGACCCGCAAGGGCAACCCTTACAGGGACAACCTTTGGTCCAGCAAGGATTATTTTACGGCCCGCAAGGGTAGTCTTACAATCCTCAAGGTCAACCTCTACATCCTCACCCTGTGGTTCGACCAGGGCAACCTCAAGGACCGATAGGGCAACCGGTGTATCAACCTGTACCTTCATACGGTCCTGAGGGGCAAACCCATCCTTCTCAACCTTTGGTGCAACCTCAGCAACCTCATTTTCCCATTGGTCAAAATGTTGCATAGCCAGGGCCATCTTATGGTCCTGTCCCAGGTCAACCTGGTTATCAGGCACAACCTGGCCCACTCCCGCCATCAGGCTAACCTGCTCAGCTGGGGCAAATTGTTGCCCCTCATCAGCCAGATCAACCTATTCAACCAGGACAACCTACACAACCTATTAACCCTGCTCAATCGCCGATTTATTCTATGCCACAGTCGAATCCACTTGTGCGCCTGACTTATCCGACTCAGCAGGGCCCCACTTACCAACAACCTGTTCGACCCCAAGGTATTTATTACCCTCAAGGTCAGTCTTGACTTGTTTACGACTCACCTCAAGGTTTTGGTTATTACCCTCAATAGCCAGGCTATACTTATACTCCACAGCAAAATCCTTACACTTCTCAATCGGGATCCATGTATACTTAGAATCAGTATCCTGGTTATCAAACCTTGTATCCTAGCTTTCAGCCGCCATATCAACCCAATTATCTGGCTTATACCCCCTATGGTCAGAATCCTCCAGGACAGAACCAATGGGGGAAAAGTTATGCTCAAATAGAATGGAGTACAGGTACAGGTCCTTATTGGGGACCTGACATGCCTTTTAACCCTCAATTACCTTTTCTTGACACGTTGGAGTTACCGGACATGTCCAAATTGACCAATGATCCGATTCTTCATAATCCATATTAGCCTCCAGTTTCGACGAAGGTGCCTGGTGATTGTCCTAAGTTTGAGGGAAAATCTGAAGAAGACCCCCAAGCACACGTCATGACATACCATTTATGGTGTTCTTCCAATTCTTGGGTGGATGACTCAATTCATCTGCGTCTTTTCCAGCGTACTCTCACCGGTGCTGCTGCTAAATGGTACATAGAACTGTCCTGTGGTATTTTTCAAGATTTTAATACTCTAGCTATGGCATTCCTAACGCATTTCCAGTTACCGGTTCATTACGAAGTCGGGACACATCTCCTGACGTGTCTGAAACAGGACAAAGCTACTCCTATTTCAGATCACATTCACGAATGGAGATGTCATCATCGTCTGATCAAGTTTGACATTCCTGATCAGCTTCTGACTCAATAGTTCACTACCTCTTTTGTTAATAAGATTGCACAAGACATTGCTATGGGGGCATGTGTAACTGAGGAACAGGCCATTGCTCGCGCCCAGTACCTCGACTTAGTGTACTCTCAATTAGGCACGTTATACGACATGTTGACTGATGCCCCGTGACTAGGGAGCTCTAAAGCACCGGCTACTCCATCAGTAGATGGTGTTATTGGTTTCGTCTCTCAGACTTCTCGCAAGTCTTCATCTTCCAACACCGGGAAGCCAAAATCCAATTCGTCCAATGATTCTGCTTCTCAGCCTGCTCCAGACTCTGGCAATTCCTTAGAAGTCAACGCCATTCAAGCCAATCTTGTGGAAAAGACTTCCAAAGGTAAAAACAAGGGCAAAGGAAAGGCTAACGCCGATGCCCTGAAGCCAAATTTGACTAAACCGCGTGCTGATGACGGATCACAACGTAAGCCCAAGTATCCTTGCTTAATATGCGATGAAGAGCACTACACCAGGGATTATCCACGACGAGCCGAGGTCAGTAGATTGCTCAAGGGCACAAAAGGAACTCTGGCTATTCTCAAAGAACCCTTACCATCTCAGCAAACACATATGGTCGAGCAGCCTGCCCCATCTGCACCATTTGGTTCACAAGTATTCATGATGAATGGCTCTGCACCTGTTTCTATCACCACTTGGTTGAAAGACTATGTTGGGTCGCGTCAGGTGACAGGAAAAGAGATCGCTGATGGTCCTCCTCCCCCACCTGTATCTGGCTCACTTGAGATTGAAAGGCCTAGTCCCAAACCCGTTATGCGGCCACCTTCTAAAGGTGTTCTCAGGAAATCTTCCTATAATATGAACGTCCGTGCTGCTCAGCATTATAGCATTGTTGAGGATTTGGCATAGGCGCCATCCACCATGTCTACGTTGGAAGTGCTCCAGAGTTGCCCATCTTAGCGGAAGGCATTATTATCTGCCATCGGCGAGATTGATCCTGCTAATTCTAGCCTTCTCTCTTTCGACTTGGAAGATTTTGTTCCCCGACTTCCACATCAAATTGCGCTTATTATACAAGTTGGTATTAACGGTCTCAATATCCATAGAGCCGTTGTGGATGAAGGTGCATCCACATGTGTCATGTCATCTACCTGCTAGAAGGCCATTAGCTCTCTAGACTTGACTTCATCTCCCAATGCCCTCGAGGCATTCGATGGAAGGGAATCGAAACCCTTGGGTGTTCTCGTGAGTCTATCGATTACTTTACAAGGGAAGATGGTTAACGTCAAAGTAGAAGTTGTTGATGAAAAACTCAATTGTAATCTTCTGCTCGGCTGCAGTTGGACCCATGCTATGCTATGCATGCCGTCCACTCTCTTTCGCATGTTGAAATTTCCGCATGAGGGAAAAATTGCCACTGTCGACTAGTTATCCTTCTTTACCTTGTCATCCGAGAACAATGTCCCATATGTGGATCAGATACCTACTCCTTTTGACAGTGTGGGACTGGGAATTTTCAAAGATCCTGTCCTTATGGGTGTCTTTCCTCCTTCGCCACCGAATACCGTTCAAGTCAATATGATCTCTAGGTCGGATGACCCATGGATCATCCCTTCTCCTGAACAGGTTGCCTCTTTTGGAGAATCAATGCCTTTGACCCCGGTTGAAATCAATTATTGTGAGATCATTACCGCATAGGATCCTCCTCCTGCTGATAATTCTCCTTTGAGCATGGCTCTTGATGTTTATTCTCAATCCCCTTGGCTCGGTGATGCAGATTCGCCCAATCCTTTGAGAGAAGTCTTTCCGTCTGACGAAGCTATTGTGGAGACTATGTCTCTCAAAGATCTATCGTAGAGCGATGGGCATCATCGTTCCTCATTTATGCTTAGCCTGGGGGAAATGTCTAATTGTCTTGAGCGTTTTGCATCTTAGGTTCCCTCTCCGCCACTCCAAACGCCAATATTGACTCACGAAGTTTTCTCGGAAGGAAATATGAGTAACATTACCCAAACAATGCCTATCGACATCTCCGTTAAACTGGGGGTTATCAAGAACATCCATGTGGGAGTCACTTGTTCTCCTGATGAGATTCAAGTGTACACTAGTCTCTTCTACGAATTCCGTGATGTTTTTGTGTGGTCTTACAAAGAGATGCCCGGAATTGATCCCAGTATCGTTGTGCACAAAATTCCCACCTATCCCAGTGCGAAGCCTGTGCACCAGCATCTATGTCAAGTGCATCGTCGAAAATCCGCTGCTATAAAAGCTGAAGTTGAGAAACTTCTTAAAGTAGATTTCATATATCCGATCCCTCTGACAGAGTGGGTTTCCAATATTTTCCCTGTGGATAAGAAGCAGGGCACAATTCGAGTCTGTGTTGACTATCGAGATATCAATCGGGCTTTCCCTAAGGATGACTATCCCACCCCTTTTATTGATCAAATCATTGACGATTGTGTAGGGAGTGAGATATTTTCCCTTATGGACGGATTTTCAAGTTATAATCAAATCAATATCCTCCCAATTGATCAACATAAGACTGCTTTCATCTGTCCATGGGGAACATTTGCCTATAGGAAACTCCCTTTTGGCTTAAAAAACACTGGGGCTACCTTCCAGCGTGCCATGTCTTACGCCTTTCATGACATACGCAATATTGTTCTGCCGTATCTGGATGACCTTCCGGTTCATTCAGCTCTGCACAAAGACCATCTAGAACATCTCCGCCAGATTTTTCTCCACTGTAGACGTTACAACATCAGGCTTAATCCTCACAAGTGCATCTTATGCATTGAATCTAGTCAAATTTTAGGGTTCATTGTCTCTAAGGACGGAATTCACCTTGACCCTCTTAAGGTTGAGGCTATTGTTAATTTCCCCTCACCATCCTTGTTACATCAACTTCAGTCTTCAAGGGAAAGCGAATTTCTTACATAGTTTTATCCTGAACTATGCAGACGTAGCCAAAGGGTTCATGTGACTTCTAAAACAGGACGTCCCTTTCTATTGGGACGAGATTTCTCAACAATATTTCGAGAACCTTAAGACGTTGCTTATCAACACTCCATTAATATGTCCTCTGAATTATCATCGTGACTTTACCCTATATTTGGCTGCCAAATTCAGTACAATTGCCATGGTTGTGGTGTATGATGACGATCATGGTAATGAAAAAGTGATTTATTACCTATCTCGGAACCTCCTCAACATTGAAACGTGTTATGCACACATTGAGAAGTTGGGCTTTGGCCGCGGTCCAGGCCGTTTAGCAGTTTCACCATTACATCCTGTTACGCACAGTAACCGTGATTTCCGACTGCAACCCCATAACTTACATTTTGTCTCAAAAATTACTGGGGGGAAAGTAATCAAAGTGGATTTTGATCCTCCAAGAGTTTGATTTGGAGTTCACCACTGCCAAATCAAAGAAATCACTGGTTTTTTCTGATCTCACTTGTTCTCTCCCTACCGACTATGTTTCGTCTCAATCCGAGGATCATATCCCAGACGAAACTCTCTTCTTAATCAGCACTCTCGATCCATGGTACGGTGATATCATCATGTACCTACAGACATCTACCTTCTGGCTTGAGTTAACGAAGGATGCTCGACACTGCGTTCGACATCAGTCGCAACCATATCACATTTTCGAAGATACCCTATATCGTGTTGGAGTCAATTTCGTACTCCGCTGGTGTTTGACCTTAGAAGAGGCTGAGAAAGTTATGAATGACTGTCACAGTGGCGCCTGTGGCAGTCACATGTCCGATTATGCTACTGTAAAAATATCCTTCGTGCAGGCTATTTCTGTCCATATATATTTAAAGACTGTATTGTTGCAGTACGAAAGTGTCATGTGTGCTAGATCTTCCAACGCAAGATGCATGCGCCGCCTCTCCCATTACATCCTGTCATTACTGTGGGCCCTTTTTCAAAATGGGGCATTGATTTTATGACGTGTAACCCTCACTCGGCCAGGGGGCATGCTTATATCATCGTTGCCGTAGATTATTTCACCAAGTGGGCTGAAGCAATGCCTACACTGGCTGCGGACGGTAAGACAGCTGCACAGTTCATTTTCAACAATGTGATCACTCGTTTCGGCATTCCTCAAGCCATCGTCACTGATCATGGCTCTCATTTTTGGGACTACATGATGGCAGAGCTAACATCTAAGTTGGGCTTGCGTCACGAAAGCTCAAGGCCATATTACCCTCAGGCAAATGGCTAGGTTGAAGCCGTGAACAAGGTGCTTGTCATGATTATTCAATGAAAAATTGGTATACACAAATCAAGTTGGCATCTCCAGTTGTTTTCAACTCTTTGGGCCTACCGAACATCAGTGAAGAGTGCAATCGGATTCACACCATTTCAGTTGGTGTATGGTCTGGAAGCTACTCTTCTAGTTGAATGTGAGATCCCTTCACTAAAATTGGCTATGGAATTACTGCCCGATACTTTACCGGAGGAAGAACATCTCCTATTTCTCGAGAGATTGGATGAAACTCGCTGCTTGACTGCTTTGGTTATCGAGGCATAGAAAAAGCGGGTTAAAGCTCATTTCGATCAAATGGTTTCTCCGCACTCTTTTATCAAAGGGGACCTCATCCTCTTGTATGATCAAGCTCACGACAAGCTTGGGGCAGGAAAATTCCAACCTATGTGGCATGGGCCCTATATCGTTAAACGTGTATTGAAAAATGGGGCTTATGAGTTGATCGATTATGAAGGTCTTCTTTTGGTGCAGCCTAGAAATGGGTTGTACCTGAAGAAATATTATGCTTGTATCATTCTTGTGTAGTATATGTACATAGGTGATTTTTTCATTTTTGTGCATGAGTAGTGTGGTGTGGTTTGTAAGCGTTTTTTTGCTTATTGGGTCTTCCTGATTGTGCAGATTTCTATTACTTCTTATGTCGATTTCGCGGATGGTGCCTCCCGCAGTACCAAGAACTTGTCTTCGACAGCTTGGGTAATTTACAATCCTGCTGGTGAGTTGGTTAATTTACAAGGTGTTTGTTTAGGGCGTGCTACAAATAATGTCGCGGAATATAGTGTTTTTTTGGAATTATTAACCAAGGCTGTTAACCTTGGAATTCACACGTTACTTGTACATCTGGACTCATAGCTTGTGGTTTTACAGCTCAGTGGTCATTATTTAGTTAGAAACCCATGCATTTTAAGACTGTATCTACGTATTCATTTACTTGAAAGAAATTTTGATTACATCACATATCAGCATATACCAAGACGAATGAATACACTAATAGATGCAGTAGCCAACATGGTATTAGATAGACATTTACGCAATTTGTAAAAACATTATCATATGTAAGCAAGATCCATGTAGAAAATAGATGTATATATATATGTCGAGTGTTTGCAACATGTGCATCATATAAAACCAAAAATATACATGTTTGTTTCAGTTACATCCGGGGACAACATGTCCCTCAAAAATATGTGAATAGAAATCCTAGGTGACTAATCGGCATGGTGCTCATGGTAGCACGTCACTACCTGCACCAACCGCCTCAGTAAGTGGTGGAGACGACTTGGAACCCCTAAAGTGTGCCTCTGATAAGCTAGGGGAACATCAGCTAAATGAGCATAATCCGAAACTCCGCGAGCAATCCCCTCTATGTTTTGTATGAGCACATCCCCCTCGCCCCCCTCACCTTGAGGGTCATGAGCGAGAGGGGTCCTCCTCGCTATTGGTGACATTCTGGCAAGCCTCTCTAGGCCAACATCTGCATACATGTAGGAGTAGCTATTAGAACATGCATGTATGCCAAAAAATCATAAAACTCATAAAATTGAAAAGAGTCTTACCAAGCTCCTCATCCTAGTCCTCTCCCTCTAGAAGCGGAAGGTCTAGGTCTCCGGTAAAATCGGTGCTTGTATAGGGCCAGTCCTCCACGAAGATCAACTGTCGTCGGAGGCAGTCAAAGAACTCGGGCCACCAAGACATCTACTGGCTACCCCTTGCCCTGGGCATCAATGCCACCCATCGAGCCATCCGTGGCTCTCTCAGTGGTGGATCCGGGACTATGGCCTCCTGGTGCTGGAAAATTCGTAATCGTTCCAAGAATAACGACACCATAATCGACCCATATCCAAACTGTTTCAGTTTGGTCTACTTGAATTTTGTGAGTTGCTGTTTAATGTTCATGGTCACAGCCGTGGCCCAGTCAAATATAGTTGGGTTCATACAATCCGATGCAAGCAGTAGTTGCGTCTTTGTGGCCTCGTGCGGTGCCTGCGACCCTGCATCCCGCATAATGGTGTGTAGCACTACTCTTAGTGCTAGATCGTGGACGGTCTGAATGTCTACTTTCCCACTCCCTATTCCTTTGCGTGCCCCTAGGCACACCCTGTTCATGACCATTGTCATGTTTTCTCCTGAAGGCCTGGTACCAGTCAGAACAGGGACTGGACCCCTGCGTGAAAATCCACTGATGAAGTATACATATGTTAATTCGAGCTCAAGTTCCTGGTCTCGAAGTTTGAATTTCTCCTCATCCTCATCCCAAATGCTGATGAGATACTGCAGTAGTTCGGGCTGAGCCTGGAGACATGGCGTCAGAAAGAATTTTTTCAGCCCGCAATTTCGAAGAGCATTCATACAATGTTCACTTCCCATTGCCAGTTCATCCTCTTTGCTATGCTCTCTCTCTTTCCATTCAATGACCATCCTTTTTGCTGAATACCTACATCAATCAATCATGGGAACATTATAAAACTCCTTGGGTATTCAAAATCACATTTCATTAGTTTCTTTTTGAGGAATTGTAGCCGAATTTTGTGTTGCGCCATTGGCGCGGCTGTTTGGCTAACAGTCACACCAGCTGGCGCGGCCTCTATTTAAAACCGAGCAGATTGGCGCAGGTCGATGCCCGGAACCCGCGCCAACCACAGAGCCCTAAAATTTGAAAATCCTTCCCTAAAGGACCTCAAAAAATGATCAAATACAGTAAGATATAACTTAAAAGATGGAAAAAGGGGTTGGCTCTTACCTGAACCGGACAGAAGTCGATTTGGTCCACTGGATTGGTCGCACTTGATGCCTGAAGATCGAAGCACAAAAGGGTCATTGTTGCTCTACAAAGAGGTAAAAAATGAAAAGTAAATATTTTTTACCACTGTTGGTATTTATAGCTTTTTTAAGTCCTAAATGGGTTTTTAAACATGTTTGTCGACATATTTTTACATTATTTTCGTCGAATATTTTTTACACGCGTCTTTTTGTGCAGTAATAGGTTTTTAACGTGGTTTTGATGAAGAGACGAGTTGTATTTTATACTTTTTAAGAATCAGTAAAAACACGAAAAATTCACTTTTGGAGTCACCTTTCAACTCTTTTATGACTCTCTAAAACTGAAAATATTACCGAGTCGCTTGTCATTTTGAGCTCGTTAAATTGGCTGCGAAAAAACATCTACCCAGTATACGTTTACCCCTTTTTCGGTCCGGGATAGATTATTTACTAAAAAGGAATACCCTAGCCTATTACGACTAAGAGGTTCTCTCAGACATAGTTTTCTACCTTTTCGGATCTGTGGGACTACCTAAGAAAAGGGATTGCTGGAGTTTTCTTTTCCACTTTCTTTTCAAACTCTCTAAATTTGAAAAGATGTCGAGTTCTTCCTTTGTCAGACTCGTTAAAAACTGATGACATCGGACTCCGTCGTAATGACGTTACTCGAGTTCCTCCTTCCTAGGGCTTGTAAAATGTACTAGGTTGGATTTTTCCGAAGGACAAACTTACATCACAAGCATATGTTATCCCCTTCAAGCTTGTTTTAAAAAATAATTGGGGTACTTGCCAGAAATAGTGGGGGAAAATGGAACCAATATTATAGTCATGTCGGCAGTATGTCACTCTTGAACATGGAGCTTGTCTGCATTCATGTCGGGCTGGGGACATCTCATCTCATTATCTGCGTTCCTTCATGGGTTTGGGTAATCCCTTTTGACCGCTCATCTGCTCTTTATGACGTCACCATCACCTCAGACCCCTTGATGTCAAATACTACCAAATCCAATTTCGTGCCACCGATATGTTCAAGAGAATTTGGCCTCTGCAGTTTTCAATCTCCCTATGATTCTCTATCGGTCTTGATTCACGAACATCATGTTCCTCTGTCTCATGTCGATGATGTGGGAAAAATTATGGCCCACCTTCGATCAAGGTCACTTCTTGTCGACTTCAATTCACTATCTGGGAAGTTGGTCTAGAGATTCCCTTCAGGTACCTTAGAGCCTGCATGCCTCAATGGCAGATTCTTCGCATTCGACGCAAGGTTTTCATTATTGGCCTTCCATTGGATGATTTTGCGGGTGTTCGATGCCAGATCATTGTTCACATTCCATGGATTGTACCTCTTGTACCTTGAGAGCCATTGTCATTATTGGTGGTTTCTCTCGCATTTGTTAACAACTTTCATCATTGGTTGGTAATCAGACGATGTTCTTGCATGTTTGACTTCAGCTCACATATTCGCATGCTTGAACTTGTACTTTGTTCTGGTTGAGATGAAGCGCAAGACCCTGGATTTTGTCTGATGAAATCTAGGTTGCGAGTTCTTGTGAATTATTATGAATTATTACATGACTCTTTTGATTGGATGGCTGCAACCATACCTGAGTCTACTTGTTGGTCCTTATTTTACTGGATGGTTGCATCCATACCTTGGATCCCAGTTTTTGTACACTTTATTATGGATGGCTGCGCCCATACCACATATCATGTATCAGAGATATCAGTTGTATTTTTATTTGCAGGTCTTATAACCTCATGCTTTAGGGAGCATCTGTTACACAACATTTTGTCACCGTCCCTGCAATCCCTCATCTTATACATTGGAGGACTATTCCCGTGACCTGTGGATAGTAAAATGTCCTAAAAACATCTTGATGGCATCCTTCTACATAAGGGCAAGAATTATCCTCAAGAAAATGTCCTTTGAAAAACCCTAAAAACCCATGTTTTGGCATTGGCATGAGTAGCCAGTTCATCCCTCGTGCCAATGGGAAAAATATAAACTAGTGGGCGCGCCAGCTGGCGCTTTGTCCCTGTGTTGCACCCGATCCAAGCCTATTAAGGAATGTTTTTTAACAATAGAAGGCGGAAGTTTGATTCTAACAACTTCAAAACGAATCATCAAAAAGAGGTTGGGTTGTTTGGCTCTGGATCTCCCTAATTAGGAAGTGGTTTTCCACCTCTCATGGAACCTTCCTAAGAGATAGGACTCTATCCCATGATTATAGGGATCCCAGCTTCTCTTCCTCCCTCTATTAAAGCCTGCCCTCTCCATTTGCAAGCTAGCTGAACTTTTGGGAAGGAAATTGTAGCTGAGTGACAATCAAGAGTAGAGCTAAGGAGAACCCTGTGAGAGAGAGAGTTTTGTAAAATCCCTGATGAGCTTTGTGAGACACGTCCCGATGGAATCCTATTGAAGGAAGATCATGACGTCAGAGCACCGATTTTAATCATTCTCTCGTATCTTAATATACATGACTCTGCTATTGGTTCCATGATTTTGTTTGTCCATTATATAATGCAATTTCATTCGTTCCTCTCTAACTGATCAATAGTTATAAAGTGTGAAATGTTATGTTGCATGTTGTCTCTCTTCTTTGCATGTGTATAGGTATCTGGATGCAGCAAGCTCACGGATCATGACCTGTCCAGCTAGGAATAGAAGCGCCACTTCTTCTTCGACAAAAGAAGCGAAGGAATCACGATAAGCGATCTATCACGATTCTATCTTTTGTAACTAGGAATCAATAGCTTTGTGTGTTTCGATTGTTGCTGGACCCACTCTAGGGCTAGTGGGATCACCTCTGTCCGTAGAGGGGATTTACCTCCACAACAGTCCTCTTCATCAAACATCAATGGGTATCCAGTCAAACCCCATATCTGATCTTTTATGTAGTCCTCCGATATATTTCTAAAAACTCTATTGAAATATGTCACAACCTCCCTCTAAATGTCATTTGTGTTATGGATAATTTGAGCATTTGAGCTTCGAATGCTCTAGATAGTATTTCCATTCTTTGTTGTGTAGCAATGTGATGGAAATAATTCGTGTTCATGTCCCCCTCTCTGAGCCAAATAGCTCTGCTTTTTAATCTCTAGGTTTATTCTTGGAACAATAATAATTGTCTTTTCCAGTTATCTAGACCCCTCAACTTCGCCTGATATCTAGGCATCGGGGCACCACAATCCAGATTGTCCATATGATCCTTTATAGCCTAAGTAATGTGAATCAGTTCGCGCTTCTATTCTGCCTTTTTCCTCCCTTTTTTTTTCAGCTCCGCTAGTAAATCTGTCATATACGCTCTTGGTGATTTCCCCTCTACCCTTTGTTGTGCATTCAAATATTCCTTTACTATCCGATTAAACTCATTTTCCACTAGCCAATTGTGATTAAATTTGAATGGTACCCCCCTGCAAGGTTTTTCATGGTGCCATTTGAGACAAATTTGTAGGTGATCGAATATGGGCACCTTCACAATTTTTGATCTCATAGCACTGAGAATGTCGATGAGGTTCTATTTTACCAGGAAACGGTGAAGCTACTTTCCAATAAGCTCCTCCCCTGACCTGCCATTGTACCAGGTAGGTGCTAGTGGGCGAGGAATAATATTTCGGAGTTGGTGTGCAACACATATTAGTGACAGCTTGTCAGCCATTGGGTCTCTTTGGCATATCCTCCCCCATCCCTCTGAATCCCTGATGGCAGTGTTAAAGTCCCCTACCACAATCATAGAATCCATGTCCAAGATACCACATGTGTCCATCCTATCCCATAAAGTTCTTCGTTCAGAGTATGGAGCATATAGATTTAGTATATGTATGTGGGTTGAGCAACTTCAGATGTAACCAGATAATAAGATTCCTAGGAATAGACTATATGCTTTAAATGTATCCCTCCTGACATCCCATAGAGCCACTAAGTCACCAAAGTACCTTGTAGAATCCATAGCAGTAATGTGCTAGCCCAGATAAATATTCCAAAACTATGGATATACATTCTCAACACTATTCATAGATTACTGAATCAAAATAATAGAAGGCGATAATTCATAGAACAAATTCCTAACAGCGAGAGATTTTTTGTGCTCTCCCAGGCCACGTATATTGAGGGGTATACGGTCATGGAGTAGGTAGGGAATTGGGCCACAATGCTCTAAGTTCCCTTGAGGGAAATATAAAAATGGGAACATCCAAGAAGGAAGATGTATCAATATTAGGGCCACCATTGGCCGAGATATTTTTTTGTCATCCCTTCTTCTTGTGGGTATTAACATTCCAAGAATACTGTGGGCTAATGACAATAATAGAAGTAGTCGATGTACTCTCCCGGATGGCTAGTGGGTTTACATCCAATGTCGGGTTCATTAACAATGCTTCGATTCACTCCCAACAGAGTTATGGGGGGCCAAGATCTCTTTCGGAGCCGAAGACATCAACTGTTGTGGAGCAGTATAACCCACGGATTGTTTTTACAGCCCATAGGTTGTAGTGGTTGAAGGTTGGTAGTCAAGGCCCAAATTATAGGCCGGGTCACCCTCCCCCACATTTATAGAATCAGGTGGAATGAGCTGCGGGTGCCGAACTGGTGTGTTGTAAGTTAGGTGTCCATCGGTCGGATGGGATAGATGGGAATTATATGGCATCAAGGATATTGAGAGTTTATGCTCGAGCAAGTTTGCATCTAAAATTGGTATTTTTTTGGGCAACCTCGAACTCCCCATAGGAGTATCAATTATAAGATAAACATGAACAATATTTCCAGAGTGTTGGGACCAAGAAGATTTACCTGGAGATATATTTTATCCCGAGTTATTATCCATCCATCTAGTCCGATGGTTCCCCATCCCATGCTCGTCGACCCCATTTCGTGCAAGTCGCTAATTACAAGTCTCCACTAGATGACCTGTTCGATGAAAGATCAAACACCGGAACAACACACTCCAATAATCCAAGCGATGTGTGTGGGTATCCAGTCACCATTGTATGTGTATTTTAGCTGATAGACCTCTAGCTAGGTGGATATCTACCAGAATATAAGTGATTCTTTTATCCCTGGAACCCATACACACAAGGTCAACAAATATAAATTTCCCGATGGCGTTTCTAATTTCCATCAATGCCCTTCTTGTTTAGAACTCCAATGGAAGTCCATGAAGTTTCATCCACATGTAATGGTTCTTTGGAGTGTCACAGAGCATGTTGAACCTGACATTCCATTCATGTTGTGCCAAAAAACTATGACCCCTTAAGCACGGTAATTCCAAAATTTTTGTTTGGAGTGTAAAAACCAAATGATGTGAGATGTGAAATTTTTCTCTCCTTGAGGAGATTTCCATAGAATTTAGGGGGAGAAATATTGGGGAATGGGGAATCCTGAAGTAATCTTCTATGTTCATGCTCAAGATTGTTCTAGCTGGAGTTTGGTGCAAGTGGGAGTCATTGCCATGGGAAAACAGTCATTTATTTTCAAGAAAACTGGGGCCTTAAATTTACCACTAGATACTAGTTGTGTAATGGCTTGTTCTTCACAGCTCGAAATCCAAACGATTTCCAATATTGCTTCGCATCTCGCTGGACCAATTTTATTTGTTTAATTTCCCTTACTTGAGTAGGTGGGTATTTATGGGATGATTAATGTGATCAGCCCAGGTGCCTTTGTAAGCATTCAAAAATATGGGGCTTCATGAGAAAAGGGGGATTGATGAAGATTCCAAGGTGGGTGATTGATATGTTGAGAGGCAGGCATATCGCAAAAAAAATAATAAAATAAAAAATAAAATAAAATAAATAAATTGTGTGAGGCAACCATAGCCATAGCGCACAGAAGCGATAAACTTGAGAAGCTCATTTTCTCTTGGCAAGGTAGTGATGAAACATTCGAAGCTCCATGAGAACTGTGAAATACTTTCCCTGAGAGGATAATGTAGAAGTTGTCATGCCATGCAATGGTTGTATAGCTTAGGAAGGTGATTGTGGTAGGAAAGGATGGGGGGATGAAGAAGACATTCGGATAATCGGCTACAAAGTCTCACCCTTTGTAGCAGAAATCTAAGATTACATATCCATAAGGTTATATTTTATTAGTTGGGATTTCTAATCATGTGCAGGGTGGATAGATATCATAATAGGAGATAATAGGAGCAGAAAGAATGCCAGTGGGGTACCGAGAAATTCCTGGGATGGCTCTGGAATAAAAATTAGAAGTTTAGAGGGGATCCAGTGGGGTATCAAAGGAAGAAAACGAAGGTTTTCCGAAGTCGACACAACAACAATGAGATCAAGAAATATTTTTGTCAGCACCGGAAGAGAACAAAAATTTCAAAAAGACACAATCAAGTGCCATAAACTTTGAAAAAATATTACAAGATGATCACAAAGTGATTTAGACGACGGTTATCGATCCACATCAACGGGCGGGTGCCAGAAGCTGACGAGAGGGGAGGTCCTCTAGTTACTACTGCAACCCAATCATACCATTACTGTTCAAAAGGGTTGGTGAAAATGACAAGACAAATCTTAATGTTTTGTTGCACTGGTAAGAGAAAGGGGTGATATAATCAGCGCATGGACATTATGATTGGCAGCCAGGGATGTAATTCATATTAAAGGGACTACTCTGGTAATCGCCACCCTTCTCGGTTTTACTGGGGGGACCACAAAATGCATTAAACACCACTAACTCTTGTTGTATATAGGGGTTATGTATATGACGCGAAAATATTCTGAATGGCATGCAGACAATGATGTTATGAATCCCATACAACAAGGCTAAATGCCAAAATTGACAAGATGGAACAATTCGTCGACGTGTTGGCTAGCCTTGACACTGATGCGGTTCTAAACTAGGCGTACATAGAAGCCACGGTAGAAGCAGAAAGGACCTTCGAGAAAGATCATACATCAAATCAGAGATATGCATGCACTACACCTGTTGCACATACGGTGAAGGGGATGGAGAGTAATGTTTACCGACGTGAGAGAACGCCTAAACAAAAATTCCGTAGGAAACCAAAAAAACCAGTGACAAAAATGATCCTACACAGTCTGGGATATGATGTTATGTGGGATAGGGTCGTCAATCTGGAGTGAAGGGTGTTAGTGGGAAAGTGGTATTTTGGGGATCTATCAGAGATGGAGATGCAGATTTGGGTGAACGAAAAATGGAGCATTCTAGTGGGATATCCTTCAAAGGTATGTACATTAATGGGGTCTTGGTACAAAAAACACTTTATTGCATCAATCTAATCAGTTTAAATTTGAAACTTATACAGTTTGAGTGGGCTTAATAGTTAAGAGTATGTAATTCCTCATAAGAGGTTAGAGGTTCAAAACCAAAAGGGGTAGAGTATGTATGCCTTTGTATACTTAGCAGTCAAATCACTACACGAAAGTGGGTCCCTTGCCCACAAACAAGGGGGTCTCATATGCCAATTTGGTGTCTCGATTTGCCATGACTTTAAAATTAGATAATAATTATTTTAATAAATTAAAAACTTTATATAACAATTTTACTATATTACACCAAACTAGCATAGTAAACTTTTATATAGAGAGAAAACAAAGAGGTCTCATACACCAATTTGGTGTCTGGCTTTCGTTGTGACCTTAAAATTAGATAATAATAATAATTTTTATTTTAATAAATGAAAAACTTTATATAGAAATTTTACTATATTACACCAAACTAGCAGGGTAAACTTTTATATATAGAGAATTCATGATTGATGAAAAATTATTATAGTCTAGCACCCCCACATCAGGCTCCAAAGTCTCTTCCACAAATACCTACACAACAACCTCCACAACTGCTATGAGGATTAGTTGCCAAGGTTTCCCGTGTGAACCCTAAGAGGAGAGTCATTTACACTAGTAGATTTAGTTTCATCGTTGGCATTAGCCTTGGCAGTAGAACTTCCACACCAACACCCCTGTCCATATCTACCCTGACGCCAATTATAAAAAAGCCAAAAAAATAAAATAATACCTACAAGACTGCCTAGGCGTCCTCTGAGGTCGAACATGGGTTCTTTGATAATGGTATTGAGGCTTGTAATTAGCAGATTTCACGAATTATTCATTAAAGCCCACTGTATTTTTCCTCCGATAGTAACCAGATCCTCGACAGTGGACACACTTTCTCGTGCGATAGGTGATGATGCATTTATAATTTTAATATTGAAAAAATTATGAAAACCAAGTAAATTTTAATTTTTATAATAGTTGTGGATATTGTTCTCCAAACCGCAAGTGCTAAATAACTCAAAGGTATCATAGTGAATATGCTTGTTATACGTCTCGTCTTGTTAGTTAGTAGGAGGCTAGGTTAGCCAAAATATGGTTATTGGTTCTAGGACACAAGCTTACCTTTTTAAAGTTAAGAAGGGTAGAGAAAATTCCTAAGCTAATGTCTAAGAATGAAGTGCTCTACCCTGGGATTTTAATTTTTTTTTTGTGAATTTCGTAGTTCCTTACCATTTTCTATTTATAAAAAAAGAGAGCAAGTTGCAACATACACACATCTAGTAACCTCAACCTGCCTGAAGGAAACTAGGTCTGTTAGCCACCTTAAAGCGTTAAACACCATCCAGTATTGAAATAGTCTCTTTCGTCTACTGACCGCTATGTCCATTTTATTGTAAAAAGCAATGTATAACTGAAAACATGAAAAGTAAAAGCTAGCCGCAAAAATAATGGAAACTTATAACATCATTTGTTAACCTTCTGAAGAGTCTATAGGCGTTGAGTCGTTTGCATTTGAGCCCGACATGTCAACTTGCTGCATAGATTGAAGTTGCCTTTCGATTCTGCCAATACGAATTGTGGCATGATACTGAGATACTCTTATATCCTAAATTTATTTTTTTATTTCCTGTAGAATTGAGACCACAGTGGGAATTCCTTCATTTTCCTGTAAAATTTGTAGGGCTTTTTCCAGCACACATTTCAGAGTCCAATATGTGTGGATGGATTGGTGAAAGAGGAATAGTCTTCGTCTTGTGTTCCCGGGGTCTGAAACAAAATCCATGGTTTCTTCCTGAACCTATATATCTTCTTCCTTGCTATTACTTTCCCTCTCTCAGCCTTGGATTACATTGCGAATATGTGGTGGATTTCCTGCGGAATAAACATCGAAGAGATTCTCCATGACCTATTTCTTCGTCATCCTGCCTCGCTTGCTTGGCTCAGCCGTGGGTTTTGAAAGCTTCTGCTTTCCTTTGTCTTTGGGTTGTCGTTTTACAGACTGAACTTTCACCATATTTATTTCCAGGTTGACAAGCACTAACAACAGCTGAAATATACCTGTGAGAATTGTAAGTGGGCCTATATAGGGTGATGGAAAATCAGAAATAGAGGAAATGGAAAATTTGATGGGACCCACAATTTGTGTTGCAGTGGAGTTAACAAAGAAGAAGTCCATGCAAATAATATTACTGAGAAAGGTGTTTAAACTAGCTTGTTTGAAGACCTTATAGATTGAAAAAAACCAACTGGCCAGGATTTCATATGCAACTATAATTCTCCCTATCAAACATGCCACAGTTGAAATTCAAAAAAATTACGTGAATAAATACTGAGGTGGGTAATTGATGGACCTGACTTCGCAAATTACACAGAGAGGGGGTTTTGGCTCCCAAGGTAGGTAAATGATGGACCAGACTTCGCAAATTCCACAGATAGGGGGTTTGGTTCCCTGAATACCCCATTCATAGTGAGAAAAGGTAACGTTATTGACACATGTTGACTTATCTTGGTGCGCTATGCAAGCGGTCTCATAGAATTGAGATACGTGATCAGGGTCACAAAGGCACCACACAGAAGCCTAAGATGAATGAACCAAGAGACTCGAATTAAGCACGAGCAAAGGCTAGCAGGGGGTTCTGAAGCACAACTCAATGGCCTTATCCAGGATATCCATATTCTATTGAATTAACATTCTAAAAGGAAAGTCATTACAGAGGAGTGCATACGGCTTCTTGAGATCAGAAAGATAACAATTCCTACCTTCCAACAACAGTTATCATACAATCCCTCTAACCTACCCATGCAATTACTGTCACCATTGTTATTACATTGAGCAGGAGGGAAATTAACTATGATAAGAACTACAACCATTACATACCGAAGGAGCTGCAGCCGTAAACATTACAAACCTGTCACAACGTTGCCTTTCGATCGTCCGTGGGTTTTTCAGTCAGGAAGAATGCTCTGCCGACTATTCTCTTCATTCCTTAACCAACTGTTTTGTTGTTTCCAATGTCATTCTGACATAATTTGTTGGCGCTCTTCTACTGCCATAATTATCAGGAGTGCGAAGGTACCTTCTAGCTTCCAGCTGCAAGGATTTAATGACTGAGGGTGAAGGTATGGTGCGTGATGTCTTATGCCTCCAACTGTTGAGCTGCATTAGCCACTTGGCACCCAGAAAGAGGGTCTCAGGCTTTGTCTTTATCTATCTCTATGATGATTTGTAAGGAGTGTAACTCGATATCCCATGTCCTATCACCTTTATTAACATCCAACTGTCACCCCTCATTTCTACATCCCTAGTTCGCTAAATAGTCTGCAGCCTCATTTCCGGATTTGTGGACATGCGAGGGTATAAGATAGCCAATATCCTTTATGAGTATACCTATCTCATGAATGAGATGTGCTGTCCTCCAAATTTTTCTTATTTTTTCCCAGGGAGTCCCTTACTGCAGCTTTCTTAGCACCCCTGTAACCATTGCCGAATCCCCTTCAACAATTATTCGATGGTAGTTTTCGTGAACCTCTATTATAAGTCCTTGTTTAACCACTATTAGCTTAGCTTCATTATTCATATCAAACCCAATGTCCAACGCATAAACACTGCATGATGTGTCGTGAGAGTTTCGAAATATTCCTCCTGCACCTGCCTGGCTGGGATTTCCTTTAGATGCCCCATCATAATTGAGTTTTATAAATCCTGGTTGTGCCAGTTGGAAGACATCACCTGTGTTTTGTCTCGGGGGTTTAAATTTCCATAATGTGTTTTCCAACATTTGTGGTTTTAAATTCAATTTGGCCAGGATATGGCCTTTTGTTCCAGTTGTCTTCCAGTCATCCTCTGTCAAATTTTCTACCAATATGGTCTCCCAGATATTATCTATGATCACTTGCCATATTTGGTTTGTGTTTCTGACTTCCCCCTGGAATATTCTATGGTTTCTTTCTTTCCAAATTCCCCATGATATAAATCCCATTAACAACCTCTAGGCTCTGTTCAAGACTTCACATTTATATCCCCCTTTTCTCCATTTGATGATAGTCTGATTGATGCTTGTGTTATCTCAATCTATTTGCTGGAATAACATTTCATTATTCCGCCATAGAGTTTCTGCCATTACAAATGTGTTGAGTAAATGTTCTATAGTTTCTTCTTTCCTATTACACATTTGAAAAAGTGAGGGGCTCTGCATTCCTCTCCGCTGCAACTGATCCCAGGTAAGGATCTTGCAATGGCTTAGAAGCCAAAGGAAGTGTTCAATTTTTGGCCAATGTTTGGATGACCAAATGTTTTTCCATATTGGTACTGCCATATTGTGAAAATTGTTTGCTTTTATATAGTATCCTTCCTATATGGTAAACAATTCTTTACTTTTATAACCCCGTCTCAGTATATCTTCCCCTGTTGCTGAGACCAATTTCCTGGTTTTCATTTCCTTTTTGAAGTTATACCATTGGATTGTCTCAGGGGCTTGCCGCTAGTGTCTTTGTTCCTTCCATTTTCTCCATTGAATTTCATCTTGTTGGCTAATCAGCTAAATAGTTTCTCCCTCTGTTTCCATGAATCCTCCCAAAACAGAGTCATCCTTCCTCCTCGTATTTCCCAAAAACTGTGTTTCCGAATAAGATCCCTGTTAATGGCTGCTAGATTCCAAATATTAGAGGCTTTGGGGGTGCTATCTATTTTCAATTTTCCTGCTAATGTCCTGGGCATATCATATTTTCTTTCCCAGATCAATTTCCATAGGTCCCAACCTCCTTGTAGTCATCTCCACCATAATTTTTCTCCCATGACCTAGTTTAACACATATGGATATTGAAGGCCCAATCCACCTGTATTTTTTAGTTTTGTGAGATTTTCCCATGATAGGAGGGCCCATTTGCGAGTTTCTTGTGCCCATTTCCAGATGAATTTCTTGAAGATATTAACCATATTGTTGCATATCGTTTTAGGGGTAGCTCTCCCTAATAGTTGGTATATAGGGATAGCTTGAAGAACTAAGCGCAGAAAAATTACTCGACTAGGGGCGTTCAGAGCATGAAGTCCCCAATTTTGAAGTCAGTTCTAAAGACGATTGAGAATGTCCTTTCATCCCAAAAATCTAACTGAGGTAGTGCTTAGTGGAAAACCCAAATACTTCATGGGGAATAAGCCTACAGTAAAGCCTAAAGTCCATGCTAGGAAACTCTGGGTAACATCATTAGAATTGAAGAAGTAGACATTCAATTTATCATTATTAATCAGATTTCCTAATGCCTCCATGAATGTTTTCAGAATAGCTAAGATAACCTTATCTTCCCTGATAGATGCCTGGAAAAATAGCAGGATGTCATCTACAAACTGCTAGTGTGAGAGTGTTAGTTCCAGTCCCTAGAGGTTCAATCCTTTAAGATGTCCTTCTGATAACTGAGATTTGATTAATCGACCAAGGCCTTCAATTGCTAAAATAATCAAAAAAGGAGAAAGAGGGTCCCCTTGACGAATACCTCTGGATACATTAAAATGGGGAGATGGAACACCATTTAGGAGGATTGAGAAATTTGGGGATGAAATGAACGTCATCAGCCATTGTATCCATCTATGATCGAAACCAAAAGCTTTAAGAATAGCTATCAAATAGGAACAACTTATGTGATCATAGGCTTTAGAGAGGTCAAGTTTGATTAACATACCTTTCACTTTTGGAGTGCGTAGGGAGTGAATTTCTTCTTGAGCAGTGACAATGTCATCCAGAATTTGTCTCCCCTTCACAAAACCTATTTGTTCTGGAGATATCAGGCTAGGGAGAAGAGGCTTTAGTCTATTTAACATAATCGTCGATAATATCTTATAGATGAAATTATACAGCGCTATAGGCCTGAAGCCTGCAAGAGTATCGATTTTTTCCTGTTTGGGGATGAGAGATATAAAAGTGGAATTGGTAGCTGGATAAACATTTTGAAACTGCTTAGATTCCTCTACCAGTTCCCAGATGTCATGGCCCATGAAATGCCAAGTTGCTTTAAAAAATTTTGTTGTAAAGCCATTAGGGCTTGGGGCCTTATTTTTGGGCATATTTTTTACCACTTCTTCAACCTCCTCTATGGTGATTTCCCGCATTAGGGCTAGGTTCAGATCTCTACTAACAAGAGATGGGATACTTCTAGTTATTCTGTCAATAACTGCCTCTCTATTATGATCAGTTTCAATAAGAATATATTTGAAGTGATCTACTAACATATTTTCCATATCTACATGTTGTAGGACATGGTTTCCATTTGGATCTTTTAATGAGAAGATTCTATTATATTGTCTCCTTTGAATCAATGTTTTATGGAAGAAGTTTGTGTTTTTTTCTCCTTCCTTGAGCCATTGCACCCAAGATTTTTGTTTCCATAGAATTTCTTCTTGCTTCTTTCGTTCTTCCAGTTGACTTAGTATATTTCCTTCTTCTAAGGCTAGAGCCTCCATCCTACCATTTAGAATCATTTGTTGTTGAACACTCTTCATTTTTCCTTGCAATATTTCCTGGTCATTTTGAATGTTGCCGAACTGTATTTTGTTCCATTTCTTTATTTCCGTTTTGAAATTTTTTAGCCTGAGTTGAAAGGAGTGCATTCTGCTCCTGCCTTGAATATTGTTAGTTTCCCACCATTACTTAGATTTTTCCAAGAGGTGGGGTCTCTTAGCCAGAATAATTCAAATCTGAATGGCCGGTTCTTCAGACCTTCTTTGATATCAATTTATATGCTTATCGGCCAATGGTCAGATCCTAACGCAGGTAGAATAGTTGCTTCGTAATAAACATCTAGGCTGTCTAGGGCCTCAGAGGTGATAAATCTGTCCAATTTTTATTCTACCTGATGAGCCTCACCTCGTCTATTATTCCAACTGAATTTTCCATTTACTATTGGTATATCTACTAGGTTGAGGTTTGTAAGTAGGTCCCGAAATTTTTCCATCTCTGGGTCTTCTCTCCTTATTCCTCCTTTTTCTGTGAGGTTCGAGACCATGTTGAAATATCCTCCTAGCAACCAAAATTTCTCCTGATGCATGTTGCTAAGAGTCTAGATACTATTTAAAAAAGCCTCTCTTTATCCTAGAATTGGAGGCCCATAAACAACAGAGATGAGTAAATGTTCCTTTGTTCCCACTTGTCTAAAGCATCCTGTAAGAATGCATGGCAGACCTATCCATCCCTCTGTTTTTATCTCTCCATAGAATGGATATTCCCCCTGTCATTCCTTGAGAGTCTATGGCCATAACCTTAAAATGGGGTTTAAATGACTGAATTATACTTTCTAGTTTCTGGCTCGAAACTTTAGTTTCTTGAAACATCATTACTTGGGGTTTCTCATATTTTAGTCTTTCCTTTAAATATCTTTGTTTGCCTCTACTATTAAGCCTCTAATATTCCAGGAGATAACTTTCATTGGTTAACTTTTGGTATTTGTTGGAATATCGATGTTAATGGTATTGTCTTTCCAGAGTTAACTAACATTTCACCTACCAGTTGTATCGAATCATGCAAATTCCTTCTTCCTTTTTTCTTACCCCCTTTTTGCTGTAAATTAGATTCTTTAGAAGAAATATTCTCAAGAGTACTTACTTGTTTTTGAGATTGAGAAGTCATATAATGTTCAAATGTTTCTTTGTATGGCTTCTTTTAATCCTCTGGAATGGATCTATCGTCTAAGTTCCTCCATTCATGCTGTAGGCATTTTAATACTAGTTACTCAGACCTTAAGTCTTATTTGGTTTGTTCTATGTCCATTGGCGACTGTTCCGTTATGCTATTTTTCTTCCACTTCATTGGGTTCTTGCGGTGCTTTTTTGATTAACCATTCCTTTCCCTTGAACAGGGCTTTCCTCCTCCACATTTGATTTTTCTTCCTCTTCTTGTATAATTTTGTATCTATTTTGTGAAGTCTTCTATTCAGGCGTATACTACTGGTTTGCATGTTGTCTGTTATTCTTTTTTTTTTTTAACTGTTGTGAATCTGTCCTCTCTTTCAGGCACCTGGTCTGTATTCGTTGTTTGTCTACTTGGTTGCTATTCTGAGGTGTTCAATGGATAGGTTTTGTAAAGGTGGAAATACTCATGGCATCAATGACATCTGAAAATAATGTGTTCATAATCAAGAAGTTTCTACCAAATCCTTCCTTCATATTCTAGTTTTATGGACTCTGGAAGTGGTTCTGAGATATTAATGTACACACATATTCAAGCAAAATAAGTATAGCGACCTAAGCGTGTTGTTTCTGCAATTTTAACAAAGCTTCCTAAATAATTGACAATACCCTCAAGAATCTCCGGGTCCCAGAAATCCATTGGAAGGGAAAAGAGTCATACCCATACTGGCGCTGCCAAAAATTGTTTTTGGTCCGGATTGTAACACTCCTCCCATTGCCTAAGAAAGAGCCCTGCATTATTGTAAAAATATGGTCCTCCTTCAAAGATATTTTCTTTATCCAAGAGATTAGTAAAAATAATTGTGAAAAAACCTCGTGGTCCAAATTTTAGATCAATATGGCCTTTGGGCTGCCATTTTACTTGTATCCATTTCAGTAAGTCATTTTTTGTTGGCCATATACCTATGAATTTACAGATGAGGGAATGATCCTTCATATAACTCCTATACTCATCTAGTTTATTGGTTGGAATGATAAATCTTGGTTTTTTTGTTGCTCGTGGTAGACATGTCCTCGTGTGTTGGCTTGCCACTCAACCCCCAACACCGGACCTGTGTTCTGAGTGGGGCCCCCATGGAGGTTTTCTTGCCTACTATTATGTTCCCCTGCAGTAATATTCCTGTAGGAGGGGGTTGAGCGCACCCCCCCCCCCCGACGCCACTGCCATGCAGTCTGCCAGGCACAAATTAGTTTTGTCTTCCTCCCACAACCTCTGCTACTTTGTTCCGAAAGCTTGAAACCCCAATGACGCAACACGTTTCTTGGAGCTCGCATTTTCTTCGCTGACCCTCACCTTGGGATTTTATGTTGATAATGATGTTATGTGGGATTTTATGTTGATAATGATGTTATGTTTGTATTTGGTATTTTAAAACACAAATATTTATCAAGCCCATATTTTCTTAGTAGATACAATTTTCTCATGGTAAGACGTGATAATATTTATTTGAAAAAATATGGATTAAGATTCTTAACAATGAATATTTACCTATCCACTTTATCATGGAAATTTATTTGTTATAATATCACATGTCAATATCATCACTTATCAATATTAAATGTTCAAGGACCATAACTCACTTCATATGGCACTAGTTTATATTTTTTCTTTTAATTTAATCAATCAAATTTTAAAAAGTAAACAAAGCATAACTTCTTTGAAGAGAAATCTCAATCGTTTATTTGTGTATCCTAATATGAATATTCTAGAATATTCTATGGATTTTTATCCCTTACCATTCATCCAGAAGCCCTATTCCAAAATAGACATGCATAATTAATGTAAAATATATGTAACATAATTAGTTGTAGAATTGTAAATTAAGGAATTATTAAGAAGAATTCTTTGATCCATGTCAACTACATATCTAAACTTAGAAATTAAAAAAAAAAAAAAAAAAATCTCCATTTTGATTACTAAAGTTAAATTGTATCCTCTTACAATCATATTTTCTGCCCCATCCAAAATTCACCCAATATTTCCCTCATTCACATTCACAAAAATAATATTGGACAAAAAATGAAGAGAACTTTATTAATGTTCTGTCCAATATTACTCATCCTAATATTTATATTCAGATTTTTCCCAATATTCCTCATCCTCCTACTCTTCAAAACTTAAATATAATTTCTCAGTGCCAAGTTAGAGGAAAAATCATGCAAAACATGAATAAAATTCTATTCATATTTTCCCCGATATTCCTTGTAGATTTTTTTCATTGCACTTTCTTATCCTATCTGAAAAATTATGTTCTTAGATATTATTAAATAACTTAATTCGATATAATCAATAATGTTTATATAAACAAATATAAAGTAAAGATCACTATTTATTAAAAAAATTGAAACATAAATTAATAAATAAAAATAAGAATATGCCCCGATCGAGGTGTGGGGAGGGCTCAAATCCTAATGCGGAATGATTAAGGTAGTTAAGGCAAGGTTCTACGGTGGGAAAACAAGCTTGGTCGAGAGAAAGTGGCATGGTACTTTCTGTGAGGGAGGCCGCAAACGAAGAGGGGGGTGGTCCTTTTGAGGATGACTTCACGCGAGGGAGAGGGATAAAAAAAGCGGGATAAACCATAGGGATTACATTCGTTTTGTCTATTTCCTTGCATGAACAATGAGGAAGGTGGTGAAGCAGTGTGTGACGATAGCTGGAGGGGTAGAACCCAGCTTCTACATCCTGCGATAGTGCTTCGAGGCTCAAGGGTATGTAAATCTCTATATTTCTCCAATTCCCCTGTAATTGGATCAAGTTAAGGGCTGTGTGAGGTTGCATGGTTGGGAGTTTGTGGGTATCAGAGGGGGTAATTTAGGCAGATGTTAGTTGATTTCTATCTTGTTTGGGATTATTCTATGTAAGATGTGGGATGGGGATACACGTAGGAACAAAGAGGGTTGTGCCGACCACGACAAGCCCAGGCTGACCACAAGAAATATGGGGAGGAGAATTGAATTTATGAATTTGACAGGTCATCGAGATTCCAGGGGTTGTGATTATGTCTGTTGGTTGCATGACACCTGTAAGAGAGGAAGATATGCCTTTGAAGGAGGATATCTAGACATACTTGGGTTCTATGTTAAGGAGGAGGCGTTTGGGTCACAATCAGGAGGGTATGCGCATAACCGAGTTGGTCGGGATCAACCTGGGAGACCTCTGCATGGTTTGGGGGCTCATGGAGTCATGTCTCAATTGGGAATATATAAGGTGAGTCAGGTATGTCAATTGTATAGTACTTGCAATGAATTGTCAATGCAACGAAGTGTCAAATGTTATAGGAAAATGTTGTGAAGGAGGAAGCAGGAGGGGGGAACAAACGAAAAACTTGAAAAAAAGGGCAACAGAAGGAAAAAGGTGAGGCATCCACACAGGTTCCTAGACGATCGGGGTTAAGCCTCAGTCCGACCACATTGCAGATGCAACCATCACGTACATTCAAGAAATACTGTCTCAACTGAGGAAGATTATTGCCAAATGGGAGGAAGTACTTACCCGTCAAGCTGAGGAGGAGGGAGTAATTCTTGAACGATAAATGATAGTGCCTGATTCGGGCAACACCAGAGGTAGATTTGCCCAATATCAGCAAACTCTGCAATTATATTGGCCAATGAAGCACTTGGTGGCAAACGCCATCATGTACACCATTGAGTTGATGCAAGTAGATCCTGAAATAAAGGAAATTCATAAGGATTTTTAGTTATTGCAATTCCAAGTCCATCGACAAAACGACCAACTGAACATAATTGAGAAGTTCTTGAAGAATCTGTAGCAATCGGAGTTGCTCGGGTCCAGTGCTAAAGACCCTGCACTAGTTTACTCCTCAAAAGGCTATGCTAGTTGTAGTTTTGTTTTATTTACTATTTATGTTTATCTATGTTTATGTTTTTGCTGTTGAATTATGTAAGTAGTAGGCTTGTGTCCAGTTTGTCAAACTATGTGAAAGTCACCAACATCGTGGCTTTAAAAGCTAACTATGCTAGAATGAAAGTTTCTTGTTTTTGGATGGCCTGCAATGCCTTCTAATGGCCAACATATCTAGTTTCCCAGCAAGGCATATTGAAATCATGGAAGAAATTATATCATGTAATTTTCCCTTTTAAAAATGAATTAAAAAAAAACAGATACTACTCAACTTAATAATAATAATAATAATAATAATAATAATAAAATATATTAATGAATGAATTTAAAAATAAAAATAAAATTTTAACCTTACATGAATTATTTTAATAATTATCTCTATGCAATAGTAACTCATTTTGGAAAATGAGTTCACTAAGTACTTATCATATACTAATATCCTTATTCTAAATACTTAAATGTGAGTAATGAGAAGAAATCGCTTATTTAAATATATTTAAAAAAAACTAAATATTATAATAATAATATTTAATGTCCTTATTCTCAATATTTAAATACTTCAATGTAAATAATTGAAAAAAACATTGAAAAAAAAAAATCGTTAATTAAAAACACACTTAATAATATATATATTTTTTTTGTTTTTAACCAAAAAAATCAAACACAGCCGACATTATTTAAAAATTGAAAATTAAATAATTTTGAGAATTCAAAAGACTAGTTAATGGTTGACTAATTAAGTTTGAGTAAAAGCAAATATACTTATCTCTCTTAAGTATTATAATATATTTAACTAAATTAAAAAATATGAATAAGAAATAATATTCGAAAAATATTCTATATATATATATATATAATGTTTATGGGATAGAGAAAAGGTAATTTACGTTTTAAAATATTATAGGTAAAAATCTAATCATATTAAGGGGCATTCTCTCTTGTTTTTTTATGATTTAGATGTTTTAGTTATTCAAGCCACAGGTTAAACATCTCAATCATTTCAAAACTCACATAATCTAACAAACAAAACAAAATAATAATAAATTATAACAAATAAAAAATAAATATATTATAATCTAAAATAATAAAAAAGCTTCTCCAAAATAAAAATAAAATTTTAATAATGTTAAAAAAATATAATGATTATTTATATACCAAAACCATTCATTTTATTAATACCATTTTTAATTAAGAAAAAGGAAACCCATAGTTTCTCATAATAATTCATTTTATTAATAAAAAAAAAAACCATCATTCTTCAAAAAAATATATATATTTTAATTTTTTTTTAATAATGAATATAAAAAATGGAGAAAATATAAACCAACTATTCACTCAACAAATTTTTGATATCTCTCAAAGAGTAAATCTCTTTTTTAGTGTAAAACTAGAGGAGATGTTTCTTTTTTAGTGCAAAACTTAAGGAAAGGTTTTGAGCTTGAGAGATTTGATCCTTCTAAGCAGTTATAGATCTAGAGTTGACCTAGACATTACAACATCTCTTCCATACTAAGTGCGCCCCTTGGGACCAATAAAATTTAATATTTATATTTACTTTGGTAATAATATTTCAATAATTTCCTGGATGCGGGTGATCTGTGACGGTACCATGGGGACGAGCTGCGGGGTTGGCAAGTGGCATGGCCACATGGCCACCCACAGGCCTCGATGACGAGCATTAAATTGCTCGAGCCGTCACCCCACTCACCATTTATTTCTCTGCAGACATCGAGGTTGTTACCATTGTTTCAAAATGGAGTCCCTTCCTCCCCTGCCTAGTTATGTTTCTCATCTGCCTGGTTGCATGCCTTCCCTGTCTCAACCTTTAAGCAACTACTGCCCCCCTGGAGTCGCGGAGCCGAGCTCCCACACACCAACAGGGAGACGTTGTAGCCTTCCCTGTTGTATTGAGATACTCCTAGGCCACCATTATTTGCAGAGCATCCTTTGTCATTTGAATTTTTCCGCAACAAATTGCTTCACCTCCACCACTGTGCCTCCGGCTCCGTGGCGCCTCCACCTGCTTCTTGTTCGGCCCACAGCACCCACCACCCTCACTGCGCCACCATGCCTCGTCTCCGGCATCGCATGTGCTGCAGGCGTGGCAACAGCAAAAGGCGGGCTGCTAGTTTGTCGCACTCTTCCCATTTCGACACCTCGTCTTCCTCCCTGGAGCACTCCCCTAGTCGGTATCCAGCTACCCGCAGTTGGCGTGGCCGCTTTGTTGGTAAATACCGTTATTATACTCAACCCTCTATTTCCACGACCATTCCATTGCCTCTTCCCTGTCTAGACTCCACAGCCACCCCGCAAACCTCCCGCTCCACTCAATTCCACTTCCACTACTCCATGGACCACCCTCGTGTCATTGCCACCATTTCAATTTCCTTCAAGGAGGAGCCCACTGAGGCTTCTAGCTTATGCTCGCCCAAACTGCAGAAGCTCCCACACCATGATGCCTCCTCTGCAGAAGTCAAGGGTGACCCGGGTTCTGGTGACCATATCACACACTCGGATAGCAATAACAGTTCTGGAAGTAGCAGGGATGATAGGAAGCATGGAAAATAGGCCAAGGGCATAGCTAGTGAGACCAAGGAGCCCCAACACGCTGCACACGCCACCGAGGACATGCAGGCCACCGAAACCGACGAATATAGGTGTCTCATTGTAGAAGAGACTCCTCCTACTCCTCATGACACCTAGGCTCTCAGGTTTTTTCTGGTTTATCGTTTTTAGTGTTAAGGTCCTTGGTCACAAGGTTTTGTTAATTTCTGGTATCTATGTATGGCTCAATACGCAAACAATTAATAGTTTTATTTGTATTACGCTGGTTTCCTCTCGTGAGGCAGCGAAACAAACTCTTAATGGACTGGTTTCCCGTGCTTGGGCAGTCCCATTTTTGATGTTTTCTGCGAATTATGCCTTTGAATCAGGATAGAGCTGTAGAGGCCTGTGCCTCCATGTACACTATGTTACACTAATAGAAATCAATCTTACTTAGAAAAAAAAAATTATTTCAATAATTATTCATTTAAATAAATATAAAAAAATATTTAAAAAATTAAAACATATATAATATTTCAATGATATATACTAAATAATTATGAATATATAAATAATTACTGCAAAATAGTAAATAACTAGCACAACTACATTTACCAATGTCGTTGATATACTGCAATAGGCTTATATGAAATATATTTACAACCACATTTACCAATGTGGTTGATATATGCCAATAGACTTATATCCAACACCTACCACATTAATAACTATTAGGTATATTTTGTTAAAGGCTAGCTATTTCTAATTATTAATAACTATATAAATAATAATAGCCATACTATTTTATATTTATATAATTATGCTTATTATGTTAACATTATTTTGTATATTAATATAATATTATTTTTTACATAAAATTTTGCTAATATATTAATACTTATATTTAAAACTTTAATCTAATCCACATATCATATAATAATAACATTTAGGTCTTATTAATAATATGTATTTACCATAATGATTATTATATATTTATGAATATAATTGCAAATTCATATATTTACTTGGAGCGTATTAATAATATTAACTATAAGCATACTATATATTAAACTAAAATATGTTATATTAATACTTCGATATATATTTGTGTGTGTGTGTGCATGTGATGATGATGTGATGATGATGATGATTAATGTCCACTAAGACCAAAGTGGTCTATTGGACCTCAAGAAAAGAATCTAATTGTCATTCTTCAAAATCTTGTTTTTGTGATCAAGGAGAAGGGAAAGAAGCACTCCAAGATTGCTACAGTTGGGTTGGCTTAATAAGTCAAGAAGATTGGAGGGAATTGGGAGCGGATGTGGGCAAGGGTTGGGCAGTCTAGAAGGAAGTGTTTTTCATCTTCCTCCTTAGTATGACAAATATGACAGATTATGTCATTCCAAGGAGTCTTGGGAGTAGACCATTTCCCGGTCTGACTTTGAAGCTCAAAGAGGAACCTTTTTCTACTCCAAATGTAAATATCAACTGAATTACAATTGTTTTCAAGTTCATAATAAGCTTTCCAACCTCCAATAATTCTTTTCTCGATGCTATAATTCCAATTGAGCTAATGAGGAAAGTCAATACCCAAATATTTATAAGAAGAAGCCCGCTCTAGACAATGGTTGCCATAGACGAAACTGCCATGGGTGATCTTTTTGGATTTAATGATCATGACTTTAGTCTTGTCAATATTAACTGTCATACCCATCTTGGAGCAGTAGACATGAAGAGTCTTAAGTTTCTTGTCTAGGTCATCATGGATTTTTGCATGAAGAACGATATCATTAGCATAAAGGAGAAGAGTAATGATTATACCAGTGAGCTCGGCGCCCTTTCAACCCACAGTTTCCAGACACTCTTCTAGCTTATCGATGTAAATACCAAAAAGGGTAGGGGATAAGGGACACCCTTTCCTAATACCGATATTTCATTTAATATATTTAGACCACCCTTCATTGTTCTCGATCTTGGAAATGACAGTCCCATAAAGGTGGATCACAACAATCCTCAATTCAAGAGGAACCAAGATATCTTCAAGTCTCTCCTAGATCTTATCTCAAGGGACAGTATCGAAAGCTTTTCTAAAGTCCACAAAAAAATAGAAGAGATCGGTTTTACTATAGCAACATTCCTCTGTAATGATCCTGAGAGTGACAAGGTGGTTGATAGTCGAGTCATGTCTCCTCAAACCAGCTTTCCCTATAGCCGTCTTACCATGGTACTTAAGCCAGATGCTAGACTTTTTTTCTAAAATGAGCCCATAAAGCTTGGCTAAGATGTGGCTAATCATAATGGTCCTATAATTAGAGGGAGTGCTTTTGTCCCCATTTTTAAAGATAGACACAATAGGGCTTGTCATCCAAAGCTTAGGGAAGCCATGCTTTGCAGCCAAATTGAGAAGCTTGTGGAGATGAGGAATGAGGATAGATATTCCCATTTTAAAGATCTTGGCTTGGTATCCTTCAATATCTTTAGTTTTCCCATTAGCGAGCTTATTAATCCCAGACTCAATGTCTTCCATAGAAAATATATCCTCCTTAATAGGAGTGTTTAAGATGGCTCCCATGGTTTCCAGAGAGCCATACAACTTCTTAATATAACTATCCCAATTTTCTAAGGGGATAGAATGATTATCTTTAGCTTTGCGAACCAGAACATTCCGCCAAAACTTTATGGACACAACTTTAGAGAGGTGGAGAAGATGCTATTTTCTCTTATTAAGATATGAAATCTTCTTCCTCTTGATGAGAATTTTGTATATACTTATATTTTGGACATTAGTAATTTCATTAGGGGCGTCTCTGATCATTTTCCTGGAAATTTTACAATCTTTGTCATACCAAGGATTGGAAGTTCTATTATTCTGCTTATATGGTGTCTCATTAGAGAACTTGCTAATGGTAGTGGAAAGGGTAGTAGTAAAATGGTAATAGATTTGATAAATTTTGTTATTATAAGTCAGGGAGCCTAAATCCCTTAAGAAAATGTCGACATTACTTCTATCGAAGTGAATGTGTCTTTTTCTTTCATTGGTCTCCTACATGTGGGTGGTATGCATAACAATATTGAGGGATAAAAACAAAGGTATTTGATTAGACCCAGGCTCGTACATGTTAAGTAGCTCAAAGTTTGTAATGTGGTTGAGGCAATATGTGTCAAAAATCACATAATCCATGACGCTGCTACCCAGTCCATGGAAACAGGTCATCTGACCCGAGAGAGGCCGGTTGTTAATACCATTACAAATGATTAGGTCCTAGGAACTACAAAGTTTGAGGAGCTCGGTGTTGAATAAATTATCGATTATGTCTTCACAGTTTCTCTTGAATCTAGTAGCTAAGTTACCATCCTCGTCAAGCAACAAGGTGTTGGGGTTAGAGTTGTTACCTAGAAAAATAGCTTGGTACTAAATGAAGGGGTTGGTTTTATGAAGTCAGCTGTGAGAGGAAACAATGTTCCTAATATAATAGGCTATACCAGCAAAACCTCTCTTGGAAGATTTATTATTCCAAGCTGACCAAAGAGTGAAAGCTTCAAGGTGAGGGACCCTAGATTCGTCATGCTCCCAAGTTTCCACTAAAAGAATAAGATCAATATCACTTGGGATCCAACTTAAAATAGGACCTTTACACCATGGAAAACAATGACAATTCTAGAAGAGGATCTGTAGGGATATTATTCCCTATTTATCACTCGTGTTTGGGACTCTATATCTAATAATAGCTTTTCTATTCCTAATGACTTCCCATTTCCCTTATTTTCTTGTCTCCTTGACCTTTTGAACTTCTCTCCTAGGTTCATCTTGGTCTTCTAGAATGAGATCTTCATTGATAAAGATTCGTGTTCCTTTTAGGCTCGGGGATTTTCTAAGTATATCTAATTTATGGTCATTACAACTCACCTTTACATAGATTATGTGTTTATGCTCAAGTATCTTTCCTACCCTTATTGCTTCGGTGAGATAAGTTTTTTGAATTTGATATTTTGTCTTTAATTATTCTTTAACTATTTCTAATGTGTTTTTGTTTTGTTCTTCGATACCAGCAATTATAAGGTGTAAGACTCTTTTGTCGCGCTCATGCGTGAGTGCAATTAGTTTATTAATTTCTTCTTTTATGGGTTTAATATCTAATTTATTCTCTTTGTTATTTAGGGATGAGTTATTATGTAGTTTCTCTTTTAAATTTTTAATCTGTCTTTTCAAAGTGTCATTTTCTTTAACCTTTCTTGTTTACTATATGTCAATTTCTTGAATTCAACCTTTCATTCCTTGGAGTTGAGTCTCAAGTGAGATTATTTTATTTTCTAACAATTTGTACTTGTTGTCAAGCATTGTATCAGTGTTTGTAAAGCAGATATGTAATTGGATGTAATGTATTTTTGGACGGGAAACCACCAAAAATATTTGAAACCGTATAGATATACCCAAACCAACCCTTGAACCTTCTTAATTTATCTTATGTTGTCTCAATATTACACTTGCAAATTCACCATCCAAATTGACCTCCACTCTCCACGAGACGTCGATATGAGCTTAGTGCTATTGGTGGTATTCTTGCACTTATTCGTCAGTGAAAATATGCACAACATAAAACCATCAATAACCAGATTTATTTGTTGTTATGTTCAAAAACCAAATTATCCTCACCGTAGAGAAGAAGTTGCACCCACTTTTTTTATTTTAAATAAATATGCTAGGTTAATAATGGTTCTTCTATGAATTTTCCAGGTGCGTCGCTTAGATCCGATACAAAAAAATCGCATCCTTGAACGAATGAATTTGAAAACTAAAAACTCCTTTCATCGAAAATACGAAGGCATTGTGGAAACGAGCATTTCAGAGAAGAGCTTTTGTCGTCGACATAGCCGCCTCTGTATGTTTTTCCACGAGCGTCGATGTGAGCTCAGTGCTACTGGTGGTATTTGTAGGACTGAATATTTTCTCTATGACCGAGTTGCAGCCAATCCACACTCACTGTCCAAAATTTATCACCGAAGAAATATATAAGAAAGGTTGACTGAATGTAACCGTAGATTAACTCCACCGCAGATAATGTTTGAGATAATGCCTCCATTATTGTGCTTACTTAGTTTGGATTGGGTTGTTGAGGAAGTTGAGAGATTCTCTCAACTTCTCTCTCTAAGATTAGCATTAGTTCAACTATATATATTTGATGTATCACTGATTATTATAAGATAGAAAATAATTATTTGTGTGTGAATCCTGTGCGTTTCTGCTCTCTCACAATTTCTAACATGGTATCAGAGCCCAGATGAGCTTAATCCCTCACGGGAGTGCTCAGGAAGATGAAGAGGAAAATGTGAGAATTGATTCTATAGGAATAGGATTCGTGTGTAGATTACTATTTGAATTTATGTGTGTCTGTATAGGAGAGAATCGCTGCTGTGTTGATTATCTACGGCGTTGGAAGATTGCTTCCCATACGCGGAACTGCATATGTGGAGCTGTTCAAACTATGCCCGCCCGCGTGTTTCAAAGTGTAGCAGAATTCAATGAAATTCTGTGTATCCATTGCCATGTTTATGGCACCAGCAGCAGGCATGGTCATTTCTGTAGTTACAGTGGACGTAGAGGAGCAAGATTTCTGTAAGCATCATATGGATCTCAGCATATTGATGCAAGAAGCCATCCAGAAGCATCCTGCAGGGAATGCGCAGTCAAATGAAGAGAGGGTAGGGCCTATCGTATTACTTGCACAAATCCAGAGTCAAGAGGAATCGGTTTACATCGAAGGACATACTTCAAAACTCAGAATCTTCGTGCAGTCATATTGCATGGACTGGGGCACGTCACATTTAAATGGACATTCTTGCTGCAGTTCAACATTAGAGAAATCAAAATTCACTGTACAACACTTCATATCCGAAAATTCCTGGTTGCCATCCACCGGCGTTGCCTTCCAAGCGGGGTTAACAACGATGTGGAACACTTTGAAATTATTGACGACTTTGCTCCGGGAAATTGAAACGAGGGCAACGATCGAATGCCACTATGTTCGCTTTAATAGCTAGCGAGCTTGACCTGACTGTCTCTAAATCAATAATGCTCAGGTCATATAAAATATTTTTAAATTAAATATTCTTAATTTTTTAGAGAAATCATGCATCAATAAAGTGGGTAATATTCAATATGATTCAAGGTAACAAGTGGAGGTCATAGCGAATGGATTTATACAGTACTCTACGGAGTTAAACTTCGAGAAAAATATATCTTGTGGACGCCAGCCAAAGTCTTTGCTACGGGAAACACTATCGTACACTTACAGGATGATATGCTTAAGGAATTTCAAGAGGTCAATTGAAACGTTTGACCGCCATCGAAGACAGAGGTGAACTGTCCATCTCACGTGAACTGTCCATCTCACACTTCTGCCGCAACTGGGCATTCCGCCTGCCTTGCATCATTTTATTGTTTGTTTGCTGTGCTTTCTACTTTCTTATTGCTGCCTATATTGCTGGAGAAATTGCAGCGGCCTATGCATTTGTTTTATATATATATATTATGTGAAATTTATTGTGTAAAAGGAAAAGAAAGAAAGAACCAATTATTGAATAGATTTACACAATTTAAATTAGTCGTTCTTGACGTTCTACAGGGACGAGAGAACAATTGGCTAATTTGATTGTGTGAATTTGTTATATGCTAATATTGTTGTGCTACGGGCCAAGAGCATCAGTTACAGGTTACAGTATGAAGCAGGTCAAGTTGTTAGATTATCTCTTGAACACATTCAGTATTCAGACCATTTGCCTAGCCACTGATGGATAGCCGAAAGCGAAATATCCGACAGATGGTGATTGGTCCATAGGATGGTTCATCACTTGTCAGCTCTTATCGCGGAAGCCCCGACGAGCCGAGTTTTCAATACTGTTGATCTTGCAAAGTTCATTATTGCTGGTCAGAAACAAATGTATTTTAAATGGGTTGAATGGTAGCTCGAAAATGGTGGAGAAAAGAGCGTTTTCTATGAGATCTCAGAGTGGGTACAAATGTTAATGAAGACCAGGACAGACAAATGTTTGTATTAAATTAGTGTGTTCTCCATTTCTGTAATGTAGGCATTAAGGGGGGTGTTTGAGATAATGCCTCCATTATTGTGCTTACTTAGTTTGGATTGGGTTGTTGAGGAAGTTGAGAGATTCTCTCAACTTCTCTCTCTAAGATTAGCATTAGTTCAACTATATATATTTGATGTATCTCTGATTATTATAAGATAGAAAATAATTATTTGTGTGTGAATCCTGTGCGTTTCTGCTCTCTCACGATTTCTAATAGATAAAAGGTCCACCGCACCGTAAAGTCACCGACGAAGTCTGTATTTAGATGTCGCATCGCAAATACCACTGAAACATATCACCGCAGAGACATATCACCGAAATATATAACCAATTCTTTTAAAGTTTCTAAAATATGTAATAATATATTATTATTAATTTTTTAAATATTAATAGTTATAACAAAACTAAAATATAATAATAATAATAGTATTTTATTATTGTTTATAATAAGTATATATTTATAGTCAACAATTTTATATATTTATTATTAGTATAAATGTTAATATTTTTCATATATTTATCTTAAGTAAATTAAAAATATTAAATAAACTCAAGGGATTAATAAACATGTATGATTATTAATAGTACAAACTGAAACGATTAATAAACTCAAAAGTTTAATATTATAAATCTAATCAATTAGTAAAGCCAATCGAAAAATATTATAAACATAAAAGATCAACAACCCAATGAATCAAATTAAAAACACATGGGACTAATAAACCTTAGGAATTATCATTTTAAACCTATAGGATTATTTATATTATAAACCCAACTAATTACCAAACCTAAGAGATAATTATTATAAATGTAAAGAATCAAGAAACACAATGACTAATATAAAAAATAGAATGGTTTAATAAACCCTATGAATTAATATTTTAAACTCAAGGGATAAATAAACCCAAGGGATTAAATTTTAAACTAAGGAATTATTAATATTATAAACCCAAGGGATAAATATCATAAACCTAAGGGATCTACAAACTAAAGGGATCAATAAACCCAGAGGATTGAAAAATCCAAATGACTAGTAATATTATAAACCCAAGGGATCAATAAACCCTAGGGATTGTTAGTATTATAAACCCCACATATTAATAAACCAAAGGGATAAACATTATAAACCTAATAGATTAATATTAAAACCTAAGACCAATATTTAATCCTTAATATTTGGGTTTAATAAACTCAATGGATTAATATTACCAACCGAAATAATTAGAAAACTCAAGGGAATAATGTTATAAACAAACCCAAGAGATTATTAATATTATAAATACAAGGGATCAATTAAACCAAGGGATTATTAATATTATAAACTAAATGCATTAATATTATAAATATGAATTATTAATAAACCCAAGGAATCAATAAACCCAACAAACTAATATTAAAACCCCAAGTGATTAATAAACCCTAGGAATTAATATTTTAAACTCAAGGTATTAATAAACTCAAATGATAAACCCAAGGAATTATTAATATTATAATCTTAAGAAACAAAACTAAACTTAGGGGATTAATAAACCCAAGAGATTAAATGATAAACCCAAGGAATTATTAATATTATAAACTTAAGAAACAAAACCCACACGTTTAATATTATAAACCCAAGGGAAAGTTTTTTTAAACATAAGGGATCAAAAAACACAAGGGATAAATATTAAGAACATGATGGATTAATAAAGCTTAGGAATTAATTTTTTTAAACCCAAAGGATTGATAAACCCACATAATTATTAATATTATAAACTCAAGGAATCAATAAATCCTAAGGAAGATAGAAAGGAGCGAAGAAACCCTAGTAGACGCCATGGATTGAGTTGAGCAAAGGTGGCATGGGGTTGCTACTGGCAGAAGGCAGCACCCGAAAAGGGGGAGCTAGGGTGCACGCGTATGGTGACAGGTGGCACGGTTAACAAGAGGCATCGTGTTGTGTACCCATGCGCTACAGGGGTAAGGAAAAAACGAGGTTTTGGGTTTAACTTTTTACTGCTCAGTCTTTTTCCATTTACCATTTCCGCTGAGAGTAAGGAGAGAGATTTAAGTTGTTGGAAGGAGCACACGCTCGATGGAAGAGTGGAGAATCGGAACTGTCGCTGCCTGTAGTATGAGGAGAACACACAAGATGGTCAACGACTCAGACAAGGTGGAGGTGGATCCCAAGTCGGGGGATATGCTCACAATGTGGGGGTTGAAGGTCACGGAGAAAAATTTGAAACACTTCATTAGGCCAGTTGGTATGGAAGGAGGAGAGCCTGGAGGTTTTGGTATGGAGGGAAAATTGGAAGGTATTACGTTTTCTACAGGGAAATCCAAAACGACCATGGAGAAAAGGGAAAAGTATTTACCAAGGGTTTTAGTGCACAGTCTGTATAAAATCGGGTTAACTAGAACTGATCCTGGATTTCAACTGACAAAGGAGCGGGGGTTTGAATTGGATAGGTCATTCTAGAGAACAGGAGGTCTTGAGGACATAGTAGCCAGCTGCAAGTTTTTGAAGAAGGATGGATTGAGACCCGCTTTAGGAGGAGCTTGTGCGACTCAAGCCTTTTTGAAAATGGGTTGAGGAGAGGTGCAGGGATTGAGTTTGGTGCCGCGGATTTCGGGTGAAGGTGAAAAAAAGATTTATGGGTTTATAAGAGAGGAGGGTTTGGGGAAGATAGCAGATGCTATAGTAAGGGATAGGAGGGTGTGGCTAGTGGCCCAAAGCAGAGGTGGAGGGACACCGTCAGTAGGGGTCTCGTCGGGGATCCCTATCTCTCAGGCAGTAACCAAGGTAGATCGGGGACTGGAGAGGGTTTGAAGGAAGGTCGGGGCAAGGAAGGATCAACTTTGTAGACCGAAGGAGTTAGGGGAAAATAGAGGAGGGAAGGGGGAGCAGACCCAAAAGAGGGAACAGAAGCATTTCCAGGGAAAGAGGAACACAGTCATTTATCATAAAGAGAACGGGACAACCCATATTTTTCAAGAAATAAAGCCAAGGCAATAAGACGGAAGGACCATATCCCAAATTTGGTTCTAGGGATAGATCTATCGGTGGACGAAGCTATAGAGACAACCTAATTAACCTTGGTAGGGAAATAAAAGGGCAAGAAAGTCTCAACTACCTTCTTGAAGGAATGGGCTATGAAGGCATGGAAGTCAGGCCCATATCCATGTTTTCAGGTGGTTAATATTACAAATGGATGGTTTATGATCAAGTTCAGGAGCAAAGAGATGGTCACATGGGTGCTAGAGAGGAATTGGAGTTTTCGAGCCCCGATTCTGTTTAAAATATGGAATCCACTCTTTGATGCTCAGAGGGAGAATATAGCAGACCTCCCAATCTGGGTTAAATTACCAGCGCTTCTCCATTTTCTTTGGACAACAAATGTTTTCAAGGAAATTGGGAATGAATTGGGGCAGTATTTGGAGGCATATATTTCGTTTAAGTAGATAGGAGAGAAAGGCACTGCGATAATATGGGTTCGACTTAATCCCAGAGAAGGGTTGGTGGAGGAAATTCAGTTGCATTATAGGAACTAGACTTTCATTCAGGCTTTTGACTATGAGCGGTTTTCATTCAGGTGCCACAACTATCATCATTATGGACACATGGCCAAAGCCTGCCCTCTGGGCATCAGAAGGAGGAAAAAACAAATCAAGGGAAAAGGCAAGGCTATTCAGGAATGGAAGTATGTCGAGCGGATGCACAACAAGGAAACAGGGCAGGATTAGGGTTAGCAGTCGGCCGAGCAAAAGATGGAAGGAAAGGAAGAGGATACTGCTATGGAAGAGGTGGAGGTGCCTGATTTGGGAGGAAGTGAAGCCATCCCTATTGCAGAACTTTCAGAAGCAGCCTTGGACACCTTTGCGGTGCCGTTGGAGGGTATTTTTCTTAATACCCCTCCATATCTTTCTATTTCTATTAAGGAATTGTCACCATTGATTATAGGGCCTGGTCCAATAACTCCCTATCAAAGAGCGAATCATGCACAACATGACTGGCCATTTCGTAACAGTTAGTGGAAACTATGAGAACAGGGAGGGGAGATTTTCAACAACAGGTGGAATCAAGTAATAGAAGTCAGACTACCCACCTATTTTGCAGCCACTCTTCGCCGCCCCATTTTGAAGATTCCTAAATTTGGCCACTGTGGCCAACTAAGTTGTTTTCTTTTACTGTTTGATTGTGATGTTTTGCTGGTGAGATATCGATTTCACACGATTCTCTTTTGATTTCTATTTGCAACAGTGATTTCTTGATGCACGCTCTGTTAGTTTGTTAGGATATTTTTATTTTCACATGTGTGGATCGATCATGAATGATTATTCGATCATGAACCCTCAATAGGGACTCTATATGTAGGAGGTTCAGAGATGAAAGAAGGGTTCTGATTTTTGTGGAAGTTCCGAGTTCACATTTTGGTATAGCACATTTTGTAATGTCTGGGATAAGATCTTAATGCATATCTTGAAGAGTTGTTTTCAGAAGATAATACAATAACAATTTGTTGCAAATGGATTCCAACTGGGCTTTTGAACAGTATGTATGACTCCCCTATGTATTTGTTTAGTTTTCTTATTTAGTTTCGTTGATTATTTCTTCAATTATCGTGTGTTCGGAATGCTCGTCACAAGTGTTTAATAGATGAATTTACCTCCATCCTACTACTGGGAATGGTACTCATAAGTTAGTCACTTTGTCACCTTAATTGTGCTCGATACAGGATTGTTGTTTCATACACTTTATCATGACCATTTTCTTTTGTAAGTCTGTGAAGGGAAGATTCTTACCTTACAGTAAGCCTTCCTCCCTTTGACTCTCATCTCCCCATTAAATCCAAGCGTTCACCCTATTTTATCTATGAAGTTTATTCACTGGCTTCCTATTTGGCCCATTTACAACAATTGATCTTCATAAATGGCCTTAGGCCCATTCTGAAATATATACAACATACATATCATAGTTAACACCATTTCTCTGCTCCCATTGTTATCTAAAACCACCAAGTAAATACATCTCACAAAGGTTATATATGGGAGGTCTCCCCCAAAGCGAAAGTTAATCCAAGAATACCTCCTATTCTTAAGATGTCCTAGGCACTGGTTTCCTGCAACTTAAGCCTATCTCTAGGAGTGACAACAGCTTTTTGGCACTGTTGCCAAGGATCGAATCTGAAAATATTTACCCTATTGCACGAAATTATCTTCACCCTTCTATCAGGTGAGCACAAAGGGTTGAGAGTTGCATAGCCCTCACCTTGGCGACTCCACTATTTTCAAAGCTCAAATTAGTTGTAATATTGGCTTACATAAGGCCTCATACTCAATTAGATACTTCCCAGCAAAGAACCCCTTTTGTATCTAATCTCAAAAAGATCATATTTAAGAGAATCTGGAAGGAGAAGCAACCCAGCCATGTTGATCTACCCTCCATTTCTCTTGAATATTAGCCTTCTGCGTCTCAGAAAGTTGACATCTATGACCCTGGCTCCGCAGACCGTGCACTTGAGTATCCTCCAGAAACCTCTTGTTTAGCCAGTTCAACCATAAAAGATGAAGCCAAATCTGTTGAGACTTCTCTGCCTCCCTTGCACCCTAATATCGAGGCTGAAGAAGTCAAAGAATTTGCAGCACTCCAAATCTCTTTACAGATAAATATACAAAACTATACTCAACATATACCTATTATACTACAGCCAAATCATCCTCATAAATCATCAACACTGTGCCTCATGGTTGTACCTGGTTTCCTCCTCAAAAAATATGCTCCATTGGGTTTACATCAAGTATTAAATGACATGCCGCAAAATTATCTAAAGCTCTTGCTTCAGTTCACTGGGGCAGATAGTACTTATGTGTAGAGACACATTGAAAAAATTTGCGCCTTTGCTGAAAATGTGGATGTAGATCACTTAGATGTGGTGTTAAGGCATTTCTTCCAATCCTTGGATGGAGAAGCCCAGAAATGGTTCAAGTCTCTAGCCGATAACACAATCACTACTTAGGAATAAAAGAGGGATCATGGATATGTTCTCACCGAGTTTAATGCTCTTAAAAAGAGACACAATGAGGATGTGACATAATTCATAAATAGGTTCAATAAGCTTTATAATAATCTCCTTGCTAAAATAAAGCCTCCCCAAGCAGCTGCTAAGGTGGTCTTCGTAGGAGCTTTCAAACCAGTGTTTGGGTTCACCTTAAGAGAAATAAAATCCACATCTCTAGATCAGATCCAGACTGATGCATTGGAGGTAGAAGAAAACTTTTCTTCTAGTGGTAAATTCAAGGGGAAGATAGAGCATGAAGCCATAAGAAAAAACTAGGAGGAGGCTTCTACTTCAAATCAGGAGAGGGAATCACACGAGTATAGAATCGAAGAAATGAATAAGCTAATCAAGAACCTCTCAAATAATATGGTTAAGCTTGAATTGGAGGCCAATAATTCCCCTCCTCATTCCAACCAAATGATTCCTAATTGTAGTTTTAATCCTTAGTATTAGAATCCCCCTCTGCAGCTGTTACAACAGGAGAGGAAGGAACAGCAATACCACATTCAACCTCCTATATAATTGGAAGGAGAGTTGGAGGAACAGGACGAGGAAGTCACAAACAGCCAATAAAATCAATTCCTTTCTTACTCCAATGATGAGGAGGGTGAACTCACCTTGCAAGGGGAGAAAGAAGAGAAGGAAGTCCCTCCAGAAGACATATATATTGACAATGACTGCAGGCAGTTCATGGATTTAATGCAAGCTCAACTCCACAAGAAGTATGATCTTAGGTCCTCTAGGAAGAGAACTCGAGTGCAAGAACAAAATTAAGAGTCCATATCAAGAGAACAAACCCCTCATAATTTTAATAATAAGGGGAAAAAGCCATTAGAAGAGTCAACCCTTCATAAATCCACTGCATACATATCTACAAAGAAAGAATCTGATCCCCCCAAAAATGAGAAGTCCTCATCTGTAACCTTGAACCTACCTAACCACCATAAAGAGCAGTCCAAATAAGCTATTACAGAAAAATCTCCCACGACCTTTAACCTACAGAAATAATTAGAGAAGGTCAAGATCTTGGTTCCCCTGATTGAGTTCCTAAAGCAACCTTCATACAAAGATCAAGTGTCCCAATTCATGTTGCCCCATGGTGTAAACCCTCTACCTGACAGCCTCAATATCCAAGAATAATGACCCATGGTAGTTTTTGGACGTCATGTAAAAGAGCAGGAATCAGCCACTCCCTCGTTCTATGTGACTCTAGTGATACATGGCCTATTGTTGCACAACTGCATGTTGGATTCTGGGGCTCCGCATAACTTGTTTCCATTGTCTGTCATGGAGCAATTGGGGTTGCAGATTACAAGGCCTTATAAAGACCTATATTATTTTGATTCCAGGAGGGTGAAGAGCTTGGGTATGATAAAAGATATGGTGGTAAACTTAGCCTAGATTGCAGCCAAAAGTGTAGTAATGGACATTGTTGTAGCTGATATCCCAGCTCAGTTTGGAATGTTGATGTACAAATCCTAGGGTTCCAAGATTGGAGGATCAATTAAAATTGACCTAATGTATGCCACTATTCCAGTATTTGGTGGGGAGGAAAGAAGATTATACCACGAATCCAGGTTTGTGAATATGGTCACCAAAGATGATTGTTCGAAAAATTCTACGGTATATGGTAAGGAGGGTGAATTCTCTTGTCTTATGCTCGACGAGGATGAAAATTTCTTGCAAGAAACGAATGTATGTCCTCTAATAGAAAAGAATCCTATGAGCATAGAGTAAAACAAAATTTGGACATTGCAGTTTGATGGAGCTTATTCACGAGAAGGAAGCGGGGCCAGGTACTCTTGATATCACCAAAAGGTTTCTTAGTTCCCCTCTCCTTTAAGCTAGAATTTGAAGCCACAAAAAATGTGGCTGAGTATGAAGCCCTATTTTTGGGATTGCAGGCAACACAAAACATGAACATACATAACCTCAAGGTTTTTGGAGATTCAGAGCTAGTAGTGATACAAGTCAGGAGAAAATTCCAAAATAAACACTCGCAACTCAGAGCTTACAAGAATGAGGTATAGGATTTGGTCGAGAACTTCTTCTCTGCTTTTAACATTCAGTTCATGCTGAGGGATAAGAATAGAATGGCCAAATCACTAGATGTGGCTGCTAGTAATTTATGCAAGCCTTAGAATCCCTTGATTAGATATGAGGTTGAAGTACGATACTGACACTCCATTCCATACAATGTAAAGCATTGGCAAGTCTTCAAGGACGAAGAGCAGGTCAAGAGTTTTATCGAAATGGTGGGCGAGCTCTCAAATTTGGTGATCGACTCAGTTATCGATGATGAAAATGAAGAGCCAAAACCTAGATGGGAAAAGACACTGGTTGGGCGCCGTGTTTTTCAATTAAAGGGAAATTTCATTCCCAGGGGTCTCGTTCCATTAGAGAGATTGTTTGACAAAATCGATATCCTGGTGAACCCACAGGGGCGTCACTGCGGGAGAAATATTATAGCACGTGGGTTCATATTGGGGGATATATAATGAGGAAAAAATGACATAATAAATTGGGGGATATATAAGGGTAAAGGGTTTTTATATTGTCTGGTATAGAAAATGGAGATCAAAGTTAGTGAAAAAATATAAAGGGGTATAAAAAATGTTAATCACAAAATGGATACCTCCAATATATAGTGAAAGTAGGGGCTTTTTAAATTGGGAAGGTGTATTGGGTTTATATTGGTAGGGGGTTAAATAATGTGGTTTGTAGAGGCATTTCCCAATATGTACTCAAATTAAGGGTATTGTTTAATATGCTATGATCACACGTGATATGTTAGAGGTTCATTAAGTGAAGACCCTGTGGGTGAACCCCAACCAAATGACCCTCAACGAGCTTGTGGGGGATGCCAATATTGGGACAAAGGAAGATCCGAAGGTGGTGAAGCTGTCAGAAGGGGTCCCTGAAGAATACCAAGGTCAGTACCTCAGGCTGTTTCAATCATATAAAGTTGTCTTCGCCTAGTCATACCAAGATCTCAAGAATTTCGACATTGAAATTATACAGCACAAGGTACCACTCAAAGAAGACGCTAAGCCTCATAAGCATAAGTTGAGACAGATCAATCCTCTCCTCCTTCCAACTATCGAAAAAGAGATGAAGAAACTGTTGCGGGCAAAGATCATTGTCCTTTTGAGGTATTCAGAATGAGTAGCCAACCTGGTTCTGGTGAGGAAGAAAAATGGAGAAATCAGACTTTGCGTGGACTTTAGAAATCTGAACAGAGCCTAACTCAAATACTACCCCCTTTAGAAGATGGATCACATCTTGAAAAAGGTAGTGGGATCCTCCCGCATGTCCATGATGGATGGTTTCTCTGGATATAACCAGGTGGCAGTGCTCCCTGAAGACCAGAAGAAGATGATGTTCACCATGCCCTGGGGAACCTGAATGTATGATCAAATGCCTTTTTACATGATAAACTTTGGTGCCACGTTCCAACGCGCAATGGACATTGCCTTCATAGGAGACCAAGATAAGTTTGTGGTGATTTATTTGGACGACATGACTGTTTTCTCGAAGAATGATGTTGAACAAATAGAGCATCTTCGACGAAGTTTTGACAAATGCCACAAGTATGGCCTATCTTTGAACCCACAAAAATCCATGTTTTCCCTGGAAGAAGGAAAGTTACTGGGACATACAGTAACTAAGGAGGGAGTGAAGATTGACCCGAAATGGGTGGAGGTGATAAATAACATTTCTCTACCAAGAAACAAATAAGAAGTACAAGTATTCCTAGGAAGAATAAATTTCCTAAGAAGATTCATACCAAATTATGTCGAGATCATTTGAAATATCATTGAAATGCTAAAAAGGAACAGTGAAGTGAAGTGGACTCCTTAGTCGAGGGATTCTTTCAACAAAATCAAGCAAACAGTTGAAGAAGCTCCAGTGCTGGCGGGTCTAGATTATGGGAAGCCCTTCATGATTTTCTCTTTCGCCTCTCCTCGTACAATAGTTGCAGTGCCGCTAAAGAAGAATGATGAAGGGCATGAACGACCTATTGAATTATTCAGCCAGGTCCTACGGGATGCCAAATTGAAATATAATATCCTAGAAAAGCTTGCGTACGCTCTAGCCAACTCTCTGAAGGCATTTCTGGTGTATGTGTTACAATCTGCTATAACTGCCTACATTCTCACAGCAGTGGTGAAGGATATCCTGGTGCAGGGAGACAGTGAAGGAAAAAGGGGCAAATAGATAGCTAAGATTTAGGAGTACGAGATGGAGATAAATCCTACCAAACTCATTAAAGGCCAAGAGTTGGAAAAAATTCTGTCCAAATCCAACTATCAAGCTCTGGGGATAAATCTGTCTATGACAAGAGGAGAAGCACAGGAGGATACATGTGCACATCAGGGCATAGAATCTTCCACAAAAAATACACTTGTAAAGTACCTTCTATCCTTATGGTATAAAGATATCGTGGAGTACCTGTTAACCCTGAGGTGCCCCCTAATTATGACAAGACCAAGTATCACACTTTAAGATTAAGATCTAAAAAGTATACTGTGGAAAACTGGCGACTGTATTGGAGAGACATGGTTGGGATTTTTCTACTATGTTTAATAGAGCAAGAGGTTGACGAAGTGATGAAAAAGTTCCATGAAGTAATATGTGGTGGGAATTATAGTTGGTGATCCACTTCTAACAATATCCTGAGAGTAGGATTATTTTTTCCCAATTTGTTTGGTGATGTACATGCTTGCGTCCGGGCCTGCGAAAAGTGTCAGACATTCACCGAAAAGTAAAGGTTTTCACCCCTCCCATTAATCCCAGTTCATGTTGAAGAGTCATTCAAGAAATGGGGAATATAATTCATAGGTGAGATTCACCCAGCTTCCAGCAACCAACATCGATGGATCCTCACCGCCACGAATTACTTCACTAAATGGGTTGAGGTTTGCCTGCAAGGAACGCCAGAGATTTGGTGGTGATCAAGCTCTTGGAGGAAAACATAATAGCCAGGTTTGGATGTCCTACTAAAATCATAATAGATAATGCTCAGGCTTTTAAGTCGGTTAGGTTCATGAAATTATGTCAGCATTATATAATCAGTCTGGGGCACTCCACTGCATATTACCCATAGGGAACGGGCTAGCAAAGTCATCTAACAAGACACTGTTAAGGATGTTGAAAAATACCATCAATGAAAACCAAAAGAACTAGGATTACCAGCTCAAGTTTACACTCTAGGAAAATAACATCACCAGTAAGAGATCCATAGGGAACTCCCCATATGAGTTGGTGTACGGTAGAGCAGCAGTCTTCCCTATTTAGCTTCCATTACCCATGGCCCGATTCTTACAAGAGAGCGAAGAAGAGCCAAATGACCTTATTAGAATAATGAAAAAATTGGTCAAGCTAAGTGAGACATGGGAACATGTAATCCTTAGACTAGCAGAGTACCAAGAAAAGATGAAAGGCTTATCTGATCAAAGAGCTAAAGACAAGGAAATCCAAGTAAGGGATTTGGTGTTGCGATGGGATGTTAGGCGATCAGAAAAAGGGAAACATGGGAAGTTCGATCCCCTCTGGTTTGGTCCATTCAGGGTGGCAGAGGTCAAAGGCAACAATAATTTTGCATTGGAGAATTTGGAAGGGGACACACTCGAGATGCCTGTCAATGGAAAGTTTCTCAAGCCTTACTTCCACCACTGATAGTGGGTTATGATGGCCCATTGTACATATTCTAAGAGTGTATATATGTTGTTTGTTATTTATGCATGAATCCCTATTTTGTTTTTGGTTAAGCTTCTTGAAAATGTTTCTAACGATGATCCTAGTCACATTAAGAAGAACACAAGCAATTGGTCTGCGAGTTCTCGACACACTCGAACGAGTGCGTTGTCCCCAATGAAGCCAATGTTGGCTTGTGGTATTTGTGAAAGTATATGGTCGTATAAGAAGTTAAGCTGAGAAAAATTTTAAGTGGCTAAATTGAAGGCCAAACACTTCAAGCACTAGTTGGGAGGTCGCCCCATGGTCAAAAGGTGAAAGAGATCTTACCATCTGCCTCTTCACATCGCCTGCCTCTCCACCCATCTCCTTTCATACCATTTATCCTTCGCTTTCTCATAACTAAAAATCACGATCTGCGATGTGCAGGCGGCCCCCCTTCCGCCTTGCCACGTTGCCTTCCTGCCACCGCGCTTCGCATATTGCCACCATAACCTTTACTCCCACTTTCTCATATGTAAAACACTCTGGTTGCAATTTGCGATGTAAGTTGGGCCCCACTTCCACCTTGCCACATTTCCTTCCCGCCACCGCACTTCACAAATCGCCAACCATAACCTTTACTCTTGCTTTCTCATGTGTGTTAGTGTCCCGTGATTTGGCAGATTGGTAGACAAAATGCACAGGGTAACATCAGACCAGTATTTGGAGTCCTAGGACCTAGCTTTCCTGGACTCAGAGAGGGCTCTCTCTATTACATGCAAAGGATGTGTTCTTGTTTTCTTTAGATGGTTGATTTTAGGCTAGTTGTTAAGTGTAGGGTTTGTTGATTGTTTTGGTTGGGTAAGATGAATAGGTAGAATAGGTGGAGTGAGAGGTCTTCAAATCATTGGGCAATGGAGTCAATGAAAGTCATGGATATCTCAATAATGAATCATAGTGCATTATAGGGCCAATCTAGGAGGGTTAATGGATCCTTATGGTTATGTGTGAAGTGGGATGGACATCAAGTTGGTGAATAAGGTAGGGAAAAGGGAAATAAAGAATCCTTTGTCAAATATTTATAACAAGGAGGTCTTAAACACTGATAATCAAAAGATATAACTCATGAGGTAGGGCAAAGCATTAAGCTCAATGAGAATACTTGAACCAATAACTATTCAAGAGAAACAATTTCAATGAAATATAGAAGGCGAGAAACTCATTTAACTTCTAGTGATTTCACCTTCAAGCTTTAGAAAACATTTAAGATCACAAAGTAAACTTTAATCCATGAAAAGGGAAACTCCTAAACATCATAAATCAAGCTATAAATAACTTTGAGGCAAAGCCCGATAGGCATGGAAAAAAGGGCAAGATCGAAACAAGACCTCTTTGACTTAGCCTAGCAAGCAAAGTACTTCAAAGAGAGGTTTCAAGACGAGTTTAGATAGCATCAAATAAGCAGGGCTTACCATGAAACATATTTGTAAACTAGCATACTAATCCATTAATGAAACAAACAAAGTTTTAGGTGGGCCTAAGGGAGTGGTTAAGAATTCCTTAAGCCGACCCAATGAGAGGAAAAACATCAAGGCAATAGAAGGCAAGAGGACTAAAGTGCTTCAAAGAGAATTTCTCAACCTATACTTTTTTGTTCTACTGCAACAAAGAAGGATGAAACATAATGATAACAAGAAAAATGAACAAATTAATAATACATCACCATTAACCAAGCTTGGGATCTTGCAAACAAGCTTCTCCATCATCAATCCAAGCAAGCCATTCATAAACTCCACAACACCAATTTCTTCTCCAAGCTCATAAAAACCATGTATTTCTCTCAAAGCTCATCAAATGCCAACATTTACAATGAAGCCCTCATTCTCTATTTATCTCAGAAAAAGGAGGAAAAAAAACCCTAGATAGGGTTGGAAATGACAAAATCACTCATAAATGCCATTTATGACTAGGAGACCATGCAAGGCCCAAGGCACAAAATATATCATGAAATAAATGCTAAAAATAACTTCTTGCACCTAATTCTAGAGTTATTTGCCTCAAAAAACACTAAAATATGATTTTACAATAAATTAGTGTGTTTTTGTTGACTTTTGGCCAAAAAACACATTAAACGAGTACATTTGCGCGAGCGCCACTTTTAGCGAGAAAATAGGCTCTTTTGCAACCAAGTTTTGGACCCCTTTCCGATGTCATATTTAGCTCTGTGATGACTCGTTGGAAATCCCTGATGAGTCTACTTTCCAAAAATTCTTTGTATTTTCCTTGATCCAGCTCCCTATAGCCTAGTAAAAATGTCAAAATCCCAAAGATTGTCATTAGCGCGAGCACGTGGTCCGAAATAGTGGCAGAAATGGTGAAAAAAAGAGGGGGTTTTTTGACCTTTTGAGGGTATCAAACCTGCTCCAAATCATCTGAAAAACTTGGTGATCAAAGTGTTCTAGGTGTGAGAAACTCAAAAATGTTGAGTTCTCCTCCCGAGAATTCTCCATGTATTAGCGTAGCGCCGGTGGCGTTGTGTTAATGTGCCTTAAAAATCGCAAAAAAACAAAAAAGTGCTCCAAATTTTCTCAAAATTGGTGGAGGCCTCCCTCAAGGGGTCTTGGAAAAATATTGAGAAGCCTCAACCAAAAATCCAAGGCTATCATGCTCTTTTTGCCTCCTTTAGGCTTTTTGGATTTCAATGAAGGCTTCTTTGATATGCCGATGAAAAAAAGGTGTGATCATGATCTTGCTTGATGTTTTTATTATGGTTGTGATCCTTGCTATTGTCATCCACTTCTTCATCTTCATTATTGATATCATTAGTCATCATATTTTACTGCCTCATCATTTGTCTTCTATATAATCAGTACTCTCCTCCTCTTTACTATCATCATGACTAGGACTTTGCTTTCATCTTTGTTTTTCCGCCATGTCATTATTTTCATTATCAATGAGGGGTTGATTGTTGTCATGATTGTCATGAAAACTATCATGAATATCTTATTTCTCACTGTCTCCTTGATCACCCACCTCTTTGTCACTATGTTTTTACCTCCTCCTCACTGTGGTCTATCTCCTTTGCATCATTGTTGCCTTCAATTTCTACATTCTCCTTACTAGTCTTCATCTTTTTCAAACCTACTACCCTTTTCTTCATTATATATCTCTATCTCTCCAACATCATTTGCCTCTATTTCTTCTTCATTTTCCCTTCTTTGTGTTTTGGCCTCATAGGCACTTTCCCTCTTTCACTACCGACATTATCTTTTGTTCCCGACATGGATATTAGGGCTAATGGTGGGTAGACTTGGGCAAGAGGAGTAAAATGAAAATGGTGGTGGGGGAAACTTCTATGAAGGAGTGATGTGGAGGCTAGTTTAAGGACCGAGTGCTTTGGAGCCTAAGGGGGGCTTTTCTTTTGAATATGTATTGCAACCACACTAACTTACTTACCCTCACATGACGTTCAAGCTGGTCTAAGGAGGTTAAAAACATAGGCTCACTTTGCATGTAAGACCTAGGGTTTTAATCACTTCACGACCATCAAAAAGACTAAAATTATTTGAACATTACTTGGGGGACAAGGAGGGAATGTCACCTACCAAGTGTTAGACTTTTTTTGTTGATTTTTTGGAGACAAAATGGAGGACGAATTTTAATCCTTGGGGCAAGTTTTTCTTTGTTGGAGGCCCTCTGCATTTGCGTAGCATCCCGCTCGAGCGATCGGGTCGGCTCGTTAGCGCAGCGCACGTAGTCCTGCCCTGTGGGTTAGCGCAACACCGTTCATTCAAAGCGAGTTTGTCGGGTCCCCTGGGCATGTCGGGCCCGTATTTGCACAACACCACCCCAAATTAGTACGTAGCACCGTGTTAAAATGAATGTGGAAAATGATGGTTAGCGGCGCCAACTCGGATTAGCGCAGCGCCACTTATTTGCATAGCACCGGTGAAATTTTTTCCTAGAAATGGCTAATAAACTCTGATTTTTCTCCCTGAAGGCTTTCTCTGTTTTGCAAAGTGACAAGTGAGTTAGAAATGATAGTTGAGGTGCTCGTGACATATTTGTTTTTTGTTCCCATTTGCCATTCTTTGGAGTTTTGACAAACCTTCGAGTTATATATCAGCAAACTCATGCTCATGTCAAATTTTTTACCTTGTAACCCAAAACTATACTTTCATTCCTTTGATCTTTTGAAGGCAATTTGTCTAAAAATGGAGGCTTGAAACTCTTTTCCACTAATACTCTTTGCGGTTTTCTTTCTTTGATGTAGTGAAGCACCAATTCCTTGGTAAATCATGGAGGTTACTCTCCTGAGATTATGGAATGGTATCACAAGACTATCATTACCTTAATTTTTATCGATACAAGATTGTTGTTTCACATACACTTTATCATGACCGTTTTATTTCTGTAGTCCTGTGAAGCGGCGACCTACCTCAGCATATGCGCCCTCCCTCCCACTCTCCTCTCCATTCAAATCCAAGCGTTCACCCTCCTTTTATCTATGAAGTCTATTCAACTGGTTTCATATCTCGCCCATTTACAACAATTGAGCTTCATAAATGGCCTCAAGCGATTCTTTAGTATATCCAAACATACAATCATATGTTAACACGACCTTTCTCTCGTCCCATTGAGACCTAGATGCTACCAAGTAAATAAACTCTGCACAAAGGTTATATCTCGGGGAGGTCTCGAAAGAGAAAGCTACTCCAAGAAGAAGACCTCCTATTCTTAAGATGTCCTAGGTATCGTCTCCTCGCAACTCAAGACTCGGTTTCTAGGAGTGGTAACAACATATTTTTTTCATCTCCATTTTATATATTTGTTTATATGTTGTTTTGAAATGGGTTGAATTTTTTTTGGTAAGTTAGGCTAACCATATTAAAAGTATAAAAGAAACTTTACGTAGGCTATGGGCAGAGATGGCAAGCAAGACTTAGCTTATCCCTACCTTGGAAGTTTTCAAAATGAACCAAGTTTGGGGCTCCTTACAGGAGGAAATCGTGCCCCTTAAGAGAGTTAAATAGCCTTGTTTTACAAAATATTCAAGATGAACATGAAACAAATATTAGCCGAAGTATGTCCGAAGTTGAAAAAAATCATGCATTAACCTTGCTACCGATCATTTATGGAGTTCCTTCATCTTCCTCTCGTCGTGTGGTCCCTCCTTCTCAATTAGGCAACCATATTCTCTTGCAATGGCTTCCTCCTTAGCCGTGGGCTCATGAGGAGGCATGAGAGGCTGCGCAGGGGACGAGAGAAACATGATATTTAGCATCGTGAACTCGGTTCGTACACCATTCGAGTCCATAATCGAAACGTCTATCTCCTCCTCCGCAAAGTGAAGGAACTAGAAGTATTGGTTTTTTCGTTATGGGCGGCTAAGATTGTGTAATGGTGAATTTTCTATGGCTTCTTCTTCCTTGTGGCTTCTCTGGAGGCAGAAATCTCTCTTTGAGTGTTTTTCAAGTGTTTGAGTACCGACATTTCATGGCCTCGATGAGGATCCTTTTGTTGATTTGCATCGGTCATGGCCACTTCGTGAGAGCTACTTCAGAGAGGCCCTCTGAAGTTTCCCCCGATAGGATTTTAACATTGGAAAGGTGGCCAAAGAGAGGCTATCAAGCTTAGATGGCGATAGCTACCAGATATTGCTGAGACAGGGACGCACAAATAGGTGCACAACAGAGGTGCGCAATAGGGGTGCGGCACCAAGCGGAAACAATGGGGTTCATAACAGGGGGACACACATAGTAGGAGGACACAGGGGAGGTGCGCGCGGCCCGGCAATGGTGGGGGCACACAAAACAGGGAGCTCACAAGAGGGGAGCGATGGAAGGGATGTGGCATGAGGCAAAGCAGAGCAAAGAACGTAATGGCAAAAAGAGGCATTAGACAGCATAGAAAGCTCGCGAGACCATCTAGACTGCCAGTGAAATGGCCGATCGAGGAGCCTTTTATTCCTTTTGAAGGCATGAGGCACTAAATTCGAGTACATAGAGGTAGAGAGGGAGCTAAGCGTGCATGCATGTGAAGCGAGGTGGCAAGAGGCCAGGTGTGGAGCGCCACAGCTTTCTATTATCAACGATTTGAGGTTCCATTTAGTTGGAGCCGGCATTGCATGGCGGTGTTAGTCTAAGCATGTGGAGGAATTGTCCTTGATTGATTCGGGAGGTTTCACCCGCATTCGAGGAGACATGGGTTGACTTTAACTTAAAGAAAATGAATTACAAATCTTATTGTAAAATAGACCATTTTTTCAAATAATTTTTTCTTATACATAAATGAATGTTATAAATAATAATGAGGAACTTATCATGGAGGACCTTATTAAAATTGGAATAATCTCAAATAGCTAGGAAAATTTAGTAGAAGATATATGTATAAATATAATTTTTTAAATTTATTAGAAGTAATGGACCATTTTTCTAAATAAAAATTTCTTATATATAAATGAATATTATAAATAATAATGATCAACGATTATGAGAACTATTAGAATTAGAATAATCTTAAATCCCTAGGAAGTTGGTAATTGAAGCTATATGGAACTAATACAATTTTTTTTTAATTTATAAAAATTTAATGTCACCTAAAAAACTTTGTAATACACTATAGTCAGCTGCTTATAAACATTAAGACTAAGCATATGTTATATATTCTCAAGAACCAATCTAGGCTTTCAATTAAAAAAAATTCACAAATATTCATCATCTTAAGTTGAAATAAAATGTTCTGACAATTAAATAATAACATGAGAATTTGAGATTTTAGTATTATGGAAAATTTAGATATTAAATTGATATATGATATTTTTTCATTTTGAGTTTATAAAGATATATATCTTTTATCCTCTTTGAATTTGAGCCTATAACATTTTACCAAAGAAACACATACTCTTAACCATTGTTATATATATATATATATATATATATATATATATATATATATATATATATATATATATATATATATATATATATATATATATATATATAGATATATATATATATATATATATATATATGTTTCTTTTATATTTATACTTTGTTAATATGAAATTATGATTTATATCTATCTATATACAAATAAATATATGTAAATAAAAATGGTAATCTAATAATGTGAAAATTTTCCAAACTATAAAATGTATCATATACTTAGTAGTACTCCTTCAAATCAAATTTCTTAAAAATAACCCTACACGAAATTGTTTTTAACTAATTATGATAAAGTCTCACTTTAAATTGTTCTAATTTATTACTATTGGTCATTTTTCTTTTTAGGAATGACCATCCTTGACATAAAGAATTTTACCAGTGGTCAAGATAATATAACATGGGTTGACTTTAAAGTCAAAGAGAGAGGAATTACGGATCTTATTGTAAAATAGACCATTTTCTCTAAATAAAATTTGTCTTATACATAAATGAACGTTATGGAGAAATGAATAATGAGGAACTTTATCATGGAGGGACCTTATTAGAAATTGGAATAATCTCAAATCCCTAGGAAATTGGTGGGTGGGAAGACACATGGCACAAACATAATTTTTTAAATTTATTAAAAGTAATGGACCATTTTGCTAAATAAAACTTTGTCTTATATATAAATGAATAGTATAAATAATAATGAGCAACTTATCATGGAAGGAACTTATTAGAATTAGAATAATCTTAATCCTAGGAAGTCGTGCTAGACAGTGGAACTAAGACAATCTTTAATTTATGAAATTAGTGCCACTACACTGTAATACACTATAGCTTTTTATAAACACTAAGACTATGCATATGTTGAGCATATTTCAGACCAATCTAGGCCCTCAATCAGTCAACAAATCTTCATCAGCGTAAGTTGAAATAAAATGTCTTAGGCAATTAAATAATAATAATGATAATTTGATTTTAATATTATGGACAAAATTGAGATAATAAATTATATGAAGTAGATATTTTTTCATTTTGAAAGTTTATAAAGGTATATATGTCTCGTATCCTCTTTGAATTTGAGCCTACAATATTTTACCAAAAGAAAACACATACTCTTAATCGTGTGTATATATATATATATATATATATATATTTCTTTCTTTCTTTTATATTTATACTTTGTTAATATGAAATTGAGATTTATAATTTCTCCATTCTACATACAAAACAAATATATGTAAAATAAACAATTCAATAATGCAGAAAATTTTCCAAACTATAAATGCATATCATATACTTAGTAGGTACTCCTTCAAATCAAATTTCTTAAGATAACTCCCACACAATTGTTTTAACTAATTATGATAAAGTCTCACTTTAAATTGGCTTCAACTTTGAGACATTATCGGTCATTTTTCTTTTTTAGGAATGGTCATCCTTGACATAAATAATTTTTAACTATGGTTGACATACATGGTAACATGGGTCGACTTTAACTTAAGAAAAAAAAGGAATTACATATCTTATTGTAAAATAGACCATTTTTCTAAATAAAATTGGTTTATATATAAATGAATTTTATAAATAATAATAGAATTTATCATGGAGGAACTTATTAGAATTGGAATAATCTCAAATCCCTAGGAAATTGGTGGGTGAGCAATTAATTTTTTAAATTTATTAAAAGTAATGGACCATTTTGCTAAATAAAATTTGTTTATATATAAAATGAATTTTATAAATAATAATGAGGAACTTATGGAGGAACTTTTTAGAATTGGAATAAATCTTAGATCTCTAACATTAAGACAATCAATTTAGGTCCTCAGATTAAATATAAAAAAGTCAACAAATCCTCGTCCACCTTAAGTTGAAATAAAAAGTCTTAGGCAATTAAATAATAATAATAATAATAATTTGATTTTAATATTATAGCAAAATTAGATATTAAATTATATAGAGAATTTTTCTTTAAAGTTTATAAAGGTATATATATTTCAATCTTATTTGAATTTGAGCCTATAACATTTTACCAAAAAAACACATACTCTTAACCCTGCTTGTTATATATATATATATTAAATCTCTCTTTTTTTATATTTAAACTTTGTTAATATGAAATTGAAATTTATAATTTCTTCAATCCACATACAAAATAAATATATGTAAAATAAGCAATTCGATAAAGTGAAAATTTTCCAAACTCTAAATACATATCATATACTTAGTAGGTACTCTTTCAAATCAAATTTCTTTAAATAACTCCCACTACTAAATTGCACTTTAACTAATTATGATAGAAGTCTCACTTTAAATCTTCTTCAACCTCATACATTATTGGGCATTTTTTAATACTTTTTAATTTTTAACTACGGTTGACTGTAGTTCACTCATTAAAGGAAACCATAATTACTTCTAGAAAGATAAGAAAGAAAGAAAAAAGGACAATTTTAAAATCCACAAGGTTAAAGACGGCCTATAGAGACCCTTTTTTAGAGTGCAAAATTTGTAAAAAAGATGTCTTCGAAAGAGGTTTAATCGTCTTCAAAATGGATTTGTATTGGTTCTATTTAGGCATATATCATATGTAACTGATTTTTAAAAAGTGTATTTTTGAATGCATAAATGGAAACAATGCCTTGAATACTTGGACGCTTGTGATGCATATGAAACTACACCTCATAAATATTGCAATTCAAACAGTAGCTAAATTCTAAACCAAACCCCCTTTATGTTGATTGCAAAATATCCTAGAATCTAGGAGTCACTCGAGTGAAAGATGCTTTATTTAATCTCATTATCAACACACACTCACTTTAGTCATTTCTTCTCACTTTAGAACACTATGTTAATGTAAATCTCCTCATTAACTTGCATGTTATAGCTTGGATATAATATGTATATGAGATTTTGACATAGTGGTATGATTGGAAAATTTGATTTAGTCGGGTGGTTTGAGCAACATGCCTAACGTAAATCTCCTCATTAACTTGCATGTTATAGTTTGGATATAATATGTACATAAGATTTTGACATAGTGGTATGATTGGAAAATTTGATTTCGATCGGTGGTTTGAGAAACATGCCAAGCAGGCATCGCCCGAGTGTGAGACTATTGCAAACGTGAAAACACTTTTCACTTTTCCTCCCTTCCATCATACGCATGTTCGGTTCCTTCCATGTATCTTTGCACCTTTAGAGATAATTGCTAGTAATTAAACATAATGATATTAAAATCTATATTATCTTCTTTTATATGTATCTATATATTATAAATTATATGTTTTTAAATAAATTATTATATATAATAATTAATTTTATTGTTTTATATTATTTATGATATATAGTGCACTTTGAATAGATGTAGATTTTATTTTACTTTCGCATGGATGTGCACATTTATTTTTTATTTTCTTTAACAAAAATTAGGGTATGAATTTGAATTAGGGTATTATTTAATATTTTGATGTATTTTATGTAAAGATTATTATATATTTTATTAATTTAATTTAAAATAATAAAGGAATATAATAAAAAAAGCATTAACATCGAAACTAAATATAATCCAAAGGATGGATAAATATCAAGGATAAAGTGGAAGCTAAAGCCAATATTAAAATTAGAATTTATAAAGGAAGAAATAACCTAGACGTTGAATTGGGTGCAAATACTAATGCTAAAATAGAAGTGCACTTAGTGTTAAACTAGAAGCAACCATCAACAATAAAGTAGACGACTAATATTTGTGCTATAGTGGAATGGAATGGAATCAAAATGTAGTATTGAAAGTCAAAATAATAATTGATACTAATATGGAATCAAAGCTCAACACCAAAATGGAAGCAAACCTTGGCACTAAATAAAAAATTAGGAGATAAATATGGAAGCAAAGTTTGGTGAGAAAATCTAAATCATACTTAGTGCTAAAGTGGAAGCTAAACTTGGCGTTGAAATGGAAGCTAAATTTGATAATAATGGGGAAACAAGAGTAGAAATAATATGTAAATTATAATTAAAATAGCAAATGTTATAATTATATTTAATAATATTATAAATGTAAGCATGAAAACCGGCCATGAATATCTTATTTCTCACCTGCTCTCTTGATCACCCACCTCTTTGTCACTATGTTTTTACCTCCTCCTCACCGTGGTCTATCTCCTTTGCATCATTGTTGCCTTCAATTTCTACATTCTCCTTACTGTCTTCATCTTTTTCAAACCTACTACCCTTTTCTTCATTATATATCTCTATCTCTCCAACATCATCTGCCTCTATTTCTTCTTCATTTTCCCTTCTTTGTGTTTTGGCCTCATAGGCACTTTCCCTCTTTCACTACCGACATTATCTTTTGTTCCTCGACATGGATATTAGGGCTAATGGTGGGTAGACTTGGGCAAGAGGAGTAAAATGAAAATGGTGGTGGGGGAAACTTCTATGAAGGAGTGATGTGGAGGCTAGTTTAAGGATCGAGTGCTTTGGAGCCTAAGGGGGGCTTTTCTTTTGAATATGTATTGCAACCACACTAACTTACTTACCCTCACATGACGTTCAAGCTGGTCTAAGGAGGTTAAAAACATAGGCTCACTTTGCATGTAAGACCTAGGGTTTTAATCACTTCACAACCATCAAAAAGACTAAAAATTATTTGAACATTGCTTGGGGGACAAGGATGGAATGTCACCTACCAAGTGTTAGCTTTTTTGTTGATTTTTTGGAGACAAAATGGAGGACGAATTTTAATCCTTGGGGCAAGTTTTTCTTTGTTGGAGGCCCTCCGCATTTGCGCAGCATCTCCCGCTCGAGCGATCGGGTCGGCTCGTTAGCGCATCGCCCGTAGTCCTGCCCTGTGGGTTAGCGCAACACCGTTCATTCAAAGCGAGTTGTCGGGTCCTCTGGGCATGTCGGGCCCGTATTTGCACAACGCCACCCCAAATTAGCACGTAGCACCATGTTAAAATGAATGTGGAAAATGATGGTTAGCGCAGCGCCAACTCGGATTAGCGCGGGGCCACTTATTTGCATAGCGCCGGTGAAATTTTTCCTAGAAATGGCTAATAAACTCTGATTTTTCTCCCTGAAGGCTTTCTCTGTTTGCAAAGTGACAAGTGAGTTAGAAATGATAGTTGAGGTGCTCGTGACATATTTGTTTTTGTTCCCATTGCCATTCTTTGGAGTTTTGACAAACCTTCGAGCTATATATCGAGCAAACTCATGTTCATGTCAAATTTTTTACCTTGTAACCCAAAACTATACTTTCATTCCTTTGATCTTTTGAAGGCAATTTGTCTGAAAAATGGAGGCTTGAAACTCTTTTTCCACTAATACTCTTTGCGCTTTTCTTTCTTTGATGTAGTGAAGCACCAATTCCTTGGTAAATCATGGAGGTTACCTCCTGATATCCCTTTTTTCAACCTTGCTGTAATGATGGAGGCCCATCATCTTCATTTTAACTCGTTTCCGTCTACCTTTTTCAAACTTCTTAGGTTTTAGGCCGTTAGAGAATAATAAGCAGTGGTTGCCTTCTAAGTTCTCTATAGCCCTTTCAAGTTCATTTATTTATGTTCTATTCACCTCACCCTTTTTCCCCTTATTCATTTATAATTTCAAGAAACCTTCAATGTGTCCTCGTTGTGTTGTTGTGCTTTCCTCTGTCTCGTGGTCTTTGTGATGCTTTCGTCATTAACATTGTTTTGTCAACCAATCACAAAACCCGATTTTCTTTTTAAACATAGGCTTAATTTTATCTTGTTTGTGGATGTATTCTTGTGATGATTTCCACCTTATTACCTTACTCTTTTATGTCGATGACCATCTTGATCATTTTTGCAGAAATGTGAACAAGGGAAGATGTCCCTTGCAGAATTTGTGCTTTGGCCAAGGAGGTCCTCCCTGAAGGGTTTTTGATCAGTTTTGGACAAAGTTACTTGAACTTCTTCTTCTTTGAATGCAACCTCTTTACACAGGAAAAACAGAGACTTTTTAGAACACCAAATCAACCCTATGACCTATGAAACCCTAGGTGACCTAGTGGAAGGATCTTTGGACTTGGCTTTTGCTTGAAAAATTGATTTGGGATCCTTAGGTGTAAAACAGAGTTTTGTAAAATCTGATGTATTGAAGATCTAAAATCTAATGTACTTGATTTATCTAAAGAGCCTACAAATATGGTTTTGAGACCATCAGTGCTTGAGGTTTTTTTTTTTTTTTGGAGATACAAGAGAGCTGGTTGATTGGTGGCCCTAGGTAGCAATGGAGGGGTTAGGCAAAACAAAACAGAGGATTGAGGCCAAAGGTGACAAAACATAAACAAAATGAGTGACATGAGCCCATGATGGGTTTTCAGGGATCGGTGAGCTGAGCTTGACATGATGGGATGATGAAATAGTGAAAAAAATTATCCTAAGGATAATGAAGGCAGTGAGATTTCTAGAACACACAATGTTCATGAACTTTGTTTCTAGAAATCTAGGATAAGCATATAGTCATCTTCAAAGGCAAAAATTACTGATGACTAATAATATGTAAAACACTCTGTGATTGCGATTTGCAATGTAAGTTGGGCCCCACTTCCTCCTTTCCACTTCGCCTTCCTGCTACCGCACTTTGCAGATCACCAACCATAACCTTTACTCCCACTTTATCATATGTAAAACACTTTGATTACGATTTTTTATGTAGGTTGGGCCCCACTTCCGCCTTGCCAGGTCGCCTTCCTGCCATCGCACTTCGCAGATTGCTAACCATAACCTTTACTCCCACTTTCTCATTTCTAAAACTCTCTGATTTAGATTTGTAATGTAAGTTGGGCCCCACCTCCATATAGCCACATCACCCTCCGCCTGTCGCACGTTGCAAATCACAAGTCTTAACATTTTTCCCCCACTTTTCATATGTAAAACCTCCCGATTGTGATTTGAAATATGAGCTCGGGCCCCACTTCCGCCACGCCACGTCATCCTCCACTCACCGCTAAACCTCTGCCATTATTCCATCATCTCTGCTCCCTATCATACATATGACGGATCATGATCTATTGTGCATCCCCTCCACCTTTCGAAGGTTAATGTCGGGGGGCTCCGAAATGGTCAGTTTTGGAAACCGCCTCTGGTGCTACGTGTTAGCTTGCAGTGATTTTTCACCCACCCGCATCCAATACCACAAACTGGATAGGACCACCTTCGAAATCCAGTCTCCGGTTTTTCAATTCAAGCACAGCATGGGTTTTGGTAGAGCAAGCTTAGATATGGTTTATTAAGTTGTCCAAGAACTCGCTATCAAAGAGTGAAGAATGGGCAACATGACTGGCTGTTCTATAACAGTTAGTGGAAACTATGAGAACAAGGAGGTGATATTTCAACAACAGGTGGGATCAAGTAATGGAAGTCATACTATGCACCTGTTCGCAGCCACTCCTCACCGCCCCATTTTGAAGATTCCCGGATTTGGTCACCGTGGCCAACTAAGTTGTTTTATTTTACTGTTTGATTATGATGTTTTGCTGGTGAAATATCGAGTACACCATATTCTGTTTTTATTTTCTGTTTGCAGGAGTGATTGCTTGATGCACTCTTTGCTAGTTTGTTAGGATATTTTGATTTTCACATGTGTGGGTCGATCATCAATGACTATTCGATCGTGAACCCTCAATAGGTACTCTATATGTAGGAGGGTCAAAGATGAAAGAAGGGTTTTGATTTCTGTGTAAGTTCTGAGTTCACATTTTGGTATAGCACATTTTGTAATGTCTGGGATAAGCTCTTAATGCATATCTTGAAGAGTTTTTTTAGAAGATAATACAATAATGATTTGTTGCAAATGGATACCAACTGGGCTTTTGAACAATATGTATGACTCCCCTATGTATTTGTTTAGTTTTCTTATTCTGTTTCGCCGATTGTTTCTTCAATTATCGTGAGTTCGGAATGCTGGTCACAAGTGTTTAATAGATGAATTTACCTTCGTCCTACCACTGGGAATGGTATTCATAAGTTATTCACTTGGTCACCTTAATTTTTATCGATACAGGATTGTTGTTTCATACACTTTATCATGACCGTTTTCTTCTATAAGTTCGTGAAGGGCAGATTCTTACGTTACAGTAAGCCTGCCTCCCTCCGACTCTCCTCTCCCCATTCAATCCAAGCATTCAGCCTCCTTTATCTCAGAATTATATTCACTTGTTTCATATCTGGCCCATTTACAACAATTGAGCTTCATAAATGGCCTCAAGCCCATTCTGAGTTATATCCAAAATACAATCAATGTTAACATCATTACTCCACTCCCATTGTTATCTAGAACCACCAAGTAAATAAATCTCACAAAGGTTATATCTGGGGAGGTCCCCCCCAAAGAGAAAGTTAATCCAAGAAGACCTCCTATTCTTAAGATGTCCTAGGCATTGGTCTCCTGCAACTCAAGACTGTCTCTAGGAGTGGCAACAACATATTTTTTTCATCTCCATTTTACATTTGTTTATATGTTGTTTTGAAATGGGTTGAATTTTTTTTTTTTTGGTAAGTTAGGCTAAACTATATTAAAAGTATAAAAGAAACTTTACAGAGGCTATGGGTAGAGATGGCAAGCAGTACTTAGCCTATCCCTACCTTGGAAGTTTTCAAAATGAACCAAGTTTGGGGCTCCCTCATAGGAGGAAATCAGCCCCTTAAGAGAGTTAAATAGCCTTGTTTTACAAAATATTCAGTGACAAATATGAAAACAAAATAGCTGAAGTATGTCCTAAGTTGAAAAAAATCATAGATTAACCTTGCTACTGATCATTTATGGAGTTCCTTCATCTTCCTCTGTCGTGTGGTCCTCCTTCTCAATTAGGCAACCATATTCTCTTGCAATGGCTTCCTCCTTAGCTGTGGGCTCATGAGGAGGCATGAGAGGGGCTGCGCAGGTGACGAGAGAAACATGATATTTAGCATCGTGAACTCTGGTTCAGACACCATTCGAGTCCATAATCGAAACGTCTATCTCCTCCTCCGCAGGCTAATGAACTAGAAGTGGTTTGGTTTTTCGAAGTATGGGCGGCTAAGATTGTGCAATGGTGAATTTTCTATGGCTTCTTCTTCCCTTAGGCTTCTCTGGAGGCATAAAATCTCCCCTTGAGTGTTTTCAAGTGTTTGAGCAGCCGACATTTCATGGCTTCCTGATGAGGATCCTTTGTTGGATTTTAGACGCTGGTCATGGCCACGGTGAGAGCGGCCCGAGAGAGGCCCTCTGTAGTTTCCCCTGATAGGATTTTAACATTGGTGCAGGGCCAAAGAGAGGCTATCAAGCTTAGGATGGCGAGCCAGCTGTGAGACAATGCTGAGAGCAGGGGACGCACAGCAGGGGGCACACAATAGAGGTGCGCAATAGGGGTGCGTGCAACGGGGGGGCGGGAAACAATGTGGCTCACAATAGGGGACACATAGTAGGGAGGAGCACAGGGGGAGGGGTGCGCAGCAAGGGGCTCGCAACAGGGGGGCACACAGCAGGGGGAGCTCATAGTAGGGGGAGCGATGGAAGTGGTCGTGCATGAGGCAGGCTAGAGCAGCAACGTAATGGCAAAAAGAGGCATAGGGATAGCATAGAAAGCTCGCGAGACCATCTAGATCAGCAGTGAAATGGCCGATTGAGGAGCCTTTATTCCTTTTGAAGGCATGAGGCACTAAATTCGAGCATAGAGGTAGAGAGGGACAATCCAAGTGTGCATGCATGTGAAGCGAGGTGTGGCAAGAGGCCAGGTGTGGTAGAGCGCCAGCAAATATTATCAACGATTTGAGGTTCCACATTAGGTTGGAGCTGGCATTGCATGGCGGTGTTAGTCTAAGCATGGGAGGAATTGTCCTTGATTGATCTGGAGGTTTCACCCGCATTCGAGGGAGACATGGGTTGACTTTAACTTAAAGAAAAAAATGAATTACAAATCTTATTGTAAAATAGACCATTTTTCTAAATAATTTTTTCTTATACATAAATGAATGTTATAAATAATAATGAGGAACTTATCATGGAGGACCTTATTAAAATTGGAATAATCTCAAATAGCTAGGAAATTGGTGGGTGGGAAGACACATGCACAAATATAATTTTTTAAATTTATTAGAAGTAATGGACCATTTTTCTAAATAAAAATTTCTTATATATAAATGAATATTATAAATAATAATGATCAACTTATCATGGAGGAACTTATTAGAATTAGAATAATCTTAAATCCCTAGGAAGTTGGTGGGCTGGAAGCCAAGTGGAACTAATACAATTTTTTTAATTTATAAAAATTTAATGTCACCTAAAAAACTTTGTAATACACTATAGCTGTTTATAAACATTAAGACTAAGCATATGTTGAGCATATTCCCTTGAGAACCAATCTAGGCCCTCAATTAAAAAAAAATTCAACAAATATTCATCATCTTAAGTTGAAATAAAATGTCTTAGACAATTAAATAATAATAATGATAATTTGATTTTAGTATTATGGAAAAATTAGATATTAAATTGATATATGATATTTTTTCATTTTGAGTTTATAAAGATATATATCTTTTATCCTCTTTGAATTTGAGCCTATAACATTTTACCAAAGAAACACATACTCTTAACCGTTGTTATATCTATATCTATATCTATATATATATATATGTATATTATATATATATATATATATATATATATATATATATATATATATATATATATATATATATATATATATATATATATATATATATATATATATATATATATATATATATATATATGTTTCTTTTATATTTATACTTTGTTAATATGAAATTGAGATTTATAATTTCTCCATTCTACATACAAAACAAATATATGTAAAATAAACAATTCAATAATGTGAAAATTTTCCAAACTATAAATGCATATCATATACTTAGTAGGTACTCCTTCAAATCAAATTTCTTAAAATAACTCCCACACGAAATTGTTTTAACTAATTATGATAAAGTCTCACTTTAAATTGTCTTCAACTTGAGACATTATTGGTCATTTTTCTTTTTAGGAATGACCATCCTTGACATAAAGAATTTTTAACTATGGTTGACATACATGGTAACATGGGTTGACTTTAACTTAAGAAAAAAAAGGAATTACATATCTTATTGTAAAATAGACCATTTCTCTATATAAAATTTGTTTATATATAAATGAATTTTATAAATAATAATGAGGAATTTATCATGGAGGGACTTATTAGAATTGGAATAATCTCAAATCCCTAGGAAATTGGTGGGTGGGGAGCAATTAATTTTTTAAATTTATTAAAAGTAATGGACCATTTTGCTAAATAAAATTTGTTTATATATAAATGAATTTTATAAATAATAATGAGGAACTTATGGAGGAACTTTTTAGAATTGGAATAAATCTTAGATCTCTAACATTAAGACAATCAATTTAGGTCCTCAATTAAAAAATATAAGAAAAGTAAACAAATCCTCATCCACCTTAAGTTGAAATAAAAAGTCTTAGGCAATTAAATAATAATAATTTGATTTTAATATTATAACAAAATTAGATATTAAATTATATATGAGAAATTTTCTTTTAAAGTTTATAAAGGTATATATATTTCAATCTTATTTGAATTTGAGCCTATAACATTTTACCAAAAAAACACATACTCTTAACCGTTGTTAGTTATATATATATATATATATATATATATATATATGTATGTATGTATGTTTCTTTTATATTTATACTTTGTTAATATGAAATTGAGATTTATAATTTCTCCATTGTACATACAAAACAAATATATGTAAAATAAACAATTCAATAATGTGAAAATTTTCCAAACTATAAATGCATATCATATACTTAGTAGGTACTCCTTCAAATCAAATTTCTTAAGATAACTCCCACACGAAATTGTTTTAACTAATTATGATAAAGTCTCACTTTAAATTGTCTTCAACGTGAGACATTATCGGTCATTTTTCTTTTTAGGAATGGTCATCCTTGACATAAAGAATTTTTAACTATGGTTGACATTCATGGTAACATGGGTAGACTTTAACTTAAGAAAAAAAAAGGAATTACATATCTTATTGTAAAATAGACCATTTTTCTAAATAAAATTTGTTTATATATAAATGAATTTTATAAATAATAATGAGGAATTTATCATGGAGGAACTTATTAGAATTGGAATAATCTCAAATCCCTAGGAAATTGGTGGGTGGGGAGCAATTAATTTTTTTAATTTATTAAAAGTAATGGACCATTTTGCTAAATAAAATTTGTTTATATATAAATGAATTTTATAAATAATAATGAGGAACTTATGGAGGAACTTTTTAGAATTGGAATAAATCTTAGATCTCTAACATTAAGACAATTAATTTAGGTCCTCAATTAAAAAAATATAAAAAAAGTCAACAAATCCTCATCCACCTTAAGTTGAAATAAAAAGTCTTAGGCAATTAAATAATAATAATAATAACAATAATTTGATTTTAATATTATAGCAAGATTAGATATTAAATTATATATGAGAATTTTTCTTTTAAAGTTTATAAAGTATATATATTTCAATCTTATTTGAATTTGAGTCTATAACATTTTACCAAAAAAACACATACTCTTAACCATTGTTATATATATATATATATATATATAATCTCTTTTTTATATTTAAACTTTGTTAATATGAAATTGAAATTTATAATTTCTTCAATCCACATACAAAATAAATATATGTAAAATAAACAATTTGATAAAGTGAAAATTTTCCAAACTCTAAATACATATCATATACTTAGTAGGTACTCTTTCAAATCAAATTTCTTTAAATAACTCTCACACTAAATTGCTTTAACTAATTATGATAAAGTCTCACTTTAAATCTTCTTCAACCTCAGACATTATTGAGCATTTTTTTGGCCATCCTTAATATAAATACTTTTTAATTTTTAACTACGGTTGACTTACATGGTCACTCATTAAAGGAAACCATAATTACTTCTGGAAAGATAAGAAAGAAAGAATAAAGGAAAATTTTAAAATCCACAAGGCTAAAGATAGCCTATGAAACCTTTTTTAGAGTGCAAAATTTGAAAAAAAAAAAAAAAGATGTACCTAAAGAGATTTAATCATCTTCAAAATGGATTTGTATTGGTTCTATTTAGGCATATATCATATGTAAATTTTCATTTTTAAAAGTGTATTTTTGAATGCATAAATGGATACAATGCCTTGAAATTTTACTTGGACACTTGGATTGCGTAAACTACACCTCATAAATTTGCAATTCAAACAATAGCTAAATTCTAAACCAAACCCCCTTTATGTTGATTGCAAAATATCCTAGATCTAAAGGTCACTCGAGTGAAAGATGCTCTTTAATTAATCTCATTATCAACACACACTCACTTTAGTCATTTCCTCTGGGCAATTACATTTTTTGTGGGTCAGTGCATAGTAGGACATATGTTAATGTAAATCTTATCATTAACTTGCATGTTATAGCTTGCATATAATATGTATATAAGATTTTGACATAGTGGTATGATTGGAAAATTTGATTTAGTCGGGTGATTTGAGAAACATGCCTAACGTAAATCTCCTCATTAACTTGCATGTTATAGTTTGGATATAATATGTACATAAGATTTTGACATAGTGGTATGATTGGAAAATTTGATTTAGTCAGGTAGTTTGAGAAACATGCCAAAAAAGCATCCGCACAAGTGTGAGACTATTGCAAGTGTAAAAACACTTTTCACTTTTCCTCCCTTCCATCATAGGCATGTTCAGTTCCTTTCATGTATCTTTGCACCTTTAGAGATAATTGCTAGTAATTAAACATAATGATATTAAAATCTATATTATCTTCTTTATATGTATCTATATATTATAAATTATTAATGTATTTTTTAAATAAATTATTATATATAATAATTAATTTTATTGTTTTATATTATTTATGATATATGAGTGCATTTGAATAGATGTAGATTTTATTTTACTTTGCATGGATGTGCACATTTATTTTTATTTTTTTTAACAAAAATTAGGTTATGAATTTGAATTAGGATATTATTTAATATTTTGATATATTTTATGTAAAGATTATTATATATTTTATTAATTTAATTTAAAATAATAAAAAGAATATAATAAAAAATCATTAACATCGAAACTAAATATAATCCAAAGGATGGATAAATATCAAGGATAAAGTGGAAGCTAAAGCCAATATTAAAGTGGAATTTATAAAGGAAGAATAACCTAGACGTTGAATTGGGTGCAAATACTAATGCTAAAATAGAAGTGCACTTAGTGTTAAACTGGAAGCAACCATCAACAATAAAGTAGACATTAATATTTGTGCAATGGAATCAAAATGTAATATTAAAGTCAAAATAATAATTGATACTAATATGGAATCAAAGCTCAACACCAAAATGGAAGCAAACCTTGGCACTACTTAAAAAATTAGGAGATAAATATGGAAGCAAAGTTTGGTGAGAAAATCTAAATCATACTTAGTGCTAAAGTGGAAGCTAAAATTGGCGTTGAAATGGAAGCTAAATTTGATAATAATGGGGAAACAAGAGTAGAAATAATATGTAAATTATAATTAAAGAAAATTATAACATATTTCTATAATATTATAAATGTATACATGAAAACTGTTATGAATATCTTGTTTCTCACTGTCTCCTTGATCACCCACCTCTTTGTCACTGTTTTCTACCTCCTCCTCACTGTGGTCTATCTCCTTTGCATCACTACTGCCTTCAATTTCTGCATTCTCCTTACTGTCTTCATCTTTTTCAAGCCTAGTACCCTTTTCTTCATTATATTTCTCTATCTCTCCAGCATCATCTGCCTCTATTTCTTCTTCATTTTCCCTTCTTTGTGTTTTGGCTTCATAGGCACTTTCCCTCTTTCACTACTGACATTATCTTTTGTTCCTGAGATGGATATTAGGGCTAATGGTGGGCAGATTTGGGCAAGAGGAGTAAAATGAAAATGGTGGTGGGGTAAACTTCTATGAAGGAGTGATGTGGAGGCTAGTTTAAGGACTGAGTGCTTTGGAGCCTAAGGGGGCTTTCTTTTGAATATGTATTGCAACCACACTAACTTACTTACCCTCACATGACGTTCAACTAGTCTAAGGAGGTTAAAAACATAGGCTCACTTTGCATGTAAGACCTAGGATTTAATCACTTCACAGCCATCAAAAGACTAAAATTATTTGAACATTGCTTGGGGGACAAGGAGGGAATGTCACCTACCAGTGTTAGCTTTTTGTTGATTTTTGGAGACAAAATGGAGGATGAATTTTAATCCTTGGGGTAAGTTTTTCTTTGTTGGAGGCCATCTACATTTGCGTAGCGTCCTGCCCGAGCAGTTGAGTCGGCTTGTTAGCGCAGTGCCTGTATTCTTGCCTGTGGGTTGGCGCAACACTGGTCATTCAACAGATTTGTCAGGTCCCTGGGCATGTTGGGCCCGTATTTGCACAACGCCACCCCAGATTAGCGGAGCGCCGTGTTAAACTGAATGTGGAAAATGCTGGTTAGCACAGCGCCAACTCGGATTAGCGCAGTGCCACTTATTTTCATAGCACCAGTGAGATTTTTCCCAGAAATGGCTAATAAACTCTGATTTTTCTCCTGAAGGCTTTCTCTTTTTGCAAAGTGACAAGTGAGTTATAAATGATAGTTGAGGTGCCTGTGACATATTTGTTTTTGTTCCCATTGCCATTCTTTGGAGTTTTGACAACCTTCGGTTATATATCAACAAAATCATGCTCATGTCAAATTTTTACCTTGTAACCCAAAACTATACTTTCATTCCTTTGATCTTTTGAAGGAAATTTTCTGAAAATGGAGGCTTGAACTCTTTTCCACTAATACTCTTTGCAGTTTTCTTTCTTTGATGTAGTGAAGCACCAATTCCTTGGTAAATCATGGAGGTTACCTCCTGATATCCTTTTTCAACCTTTTTCTGTCATGGTGGAGGCCCATCATCTTCATTTTAACTTGTTCTATCTACCTTTTCAAACTCTTAGGTTTTAAGGCTGTTAGAGAAGAATAAGCAGTGTTGTCTTCTAAGTTCTCTATAGCCCTTTCAAGTTCATTTATTTATTTTCTATTCACCTCACCTTTTTCCCTTATTCATTTATAATTTCAAGAAACCTTCAATGTGTCCTTGGTTGTGTTGTTGTGCCTTCTGTCTTGGTGGTCTTTGTGATGGTTTCTTGCTTGTCAACATTGTTTTTTCAACCAATCACAAAACCCTGATTCTCTTTAAACATAGGCTTGATTCCTTCTCTTGCTTGTGGATGTCTTCTTGTGATGATTTCACGTTATTACCTTACCTCTTTTATGTTGATGACCATCTTGATCATTTTTGCAGAAATGTGAACAAGGGAAGATGTCCCTTGCAGAATTTGTGCTTTGGCCAAGGAGGTCCTCCCTGAAGGGTTTTTGATCAGTTTTGGACAAAGTTACTTGAACTTCTTCTTCTTTGAATGCAACCTCTTTACACAGGAAAAACAAAGAATTTTTAGAACACCAAATCAACCCTATGACCTATGAAACCCTAGGTGACCTAGTGGAAGGCTCTTTGGACTTGGCTTTTGCTTGAAAAATTGATTTGGGATCCTTAGGTGTAAAACAGAGTTTTGTAAAATCTGATGTATTGAAGATCTAAAATCTAATGTACTTTATTTATTTAAAGAGCCTACAAATATGGTTTTGAGACCATCAGTGCTTGAGGTTTTTTTTTTTTTTTGGAGATATAAGAGAGCTGGTTGATTGGTGGCCCTAGGTAGCAATGCAGGGGTTAGGCAAAACAAAACAGAGGATTGAGGCCAAAGGTGACAAAACATAAACAAAATGAGTGACATGAGCCCATGATGGGTTTTCAGGGATCGGTGAGCTGAGCTTGACATGATGGGATGATGAAATAGTGAAAAAAATTATCCTAAGGATAATGAAGGCAGTGAGATTTCTAGAACACACAATGTTCATGAACTTTGTTTCTAGAAATCTAGGATAAGCATATAGTCATCTTCAAAGGCAAAAATTACTGATGACTAATAATATGTAAAACACTCTGTGATTGCGATTTGCAATGTAAGTTGGGCCCCACTTCCTCCTTTCCACTTCGCCTTCCTGCTACCGCACTTTGCAGATCACCAACCATAACCTTTACTCCCACTTTATCATATGTAAAACACTTTGATTACGATTTTTTATGTAGGTTGGGCCCCACTTCCGCCTTGCCAGGTCGCCTTCCTGCCATCGCACTTCGCAGATTGCTAACCATAACCTTTACTCCCACTTTCTCATTTCTAAAACTCTCTGATTTAGATTTGTAATGTAAGTTGGGCCCCACCTCCATATAGCCACATCACCCTCCGCCTGTCGCACGTTGCAAATCACAAGTCTTAACATTTTTCCCCCACTTTTCATATGTAAAACCTCCCGATTGTGATTTGAAATATGAGCTCGGGCCCCACTTCCGCCATCCCACGTCATCCTCCACTCACCGCTAAACCTATGCCATTATTCCATCATCTCTTCTCCCTATCATACATATGACGGATCATGATCTATTGTGCATCCCCTCCACCTTCCGAAGGTTAATGTCGGGGGGCTCCAAAATGGTCAGTTTTGGAAACCGCCTCTGGTGCTACGTGTTAGCTTGCAGTGATTTTGCACCCACCCACATCCAATACCACAAACCGGATAGGACCACCTTCGAAATCCAGTCTCCGGTTTTTCAATTCAAACACAGCATGGGTTTTGGTAGAGCAAGCTTAGATATGGTTTATTAAGTTGTCCAAGAACTCGCTATCAAAGAGCGAAGAATGGGCAACATGACTGGCTGTTCTATAACAGTTAGTGGAAACTATGAGAACAAGGAGGTGATATTTCAACAACAAGTGGGATCAAGTAATGGAAGTCAGACTGTGCACCTGTTCGCAGCCACTCCTCACCGCCCCATTTTGAAGATTCCCGGATTTGGTCACCGTGGCCAACTAAGTTGTTTTATTTTACTGTTTTATTATGATGTTTTGCTGGTGAAATATCGAGTTCACCATATTCTGTTTTTATTTTCTGTTTGCAGGAGTGATTGCTTGATGCACTCTCTGCTAGTTTGTTAGGATATTTTGATTTTCACATGTGTGGGTCGATCATGAATGATTATTCAATCGCGAACCCTCAATAGGTACTCTATATGTAGGAGGGTCAAAGATGAAAGAAGGGTTTTGATTTCTGTGTAAGTTCTGAGTTCACATTTTGGTATAGCACATTTTGTAATGTCTGGGATAAGCTCTTAATGCATATCTTGAAGAGTTTTTTTAGAAGATAATACAATAATGATTTGTTGCAAATGGATACCAACTGGGCTTTTGAACAATATGTATGACTCCCCTATGTATTTGTTTAGTTTTCTTATTCTGTTTCGCCGATTGTTTCTTCAATTATCGTGAGTTCGGAATGCTGGTCACAAGTGTTTAATAGATGAATTTACCTTCGTCCTACCACTGGGAATGGTATTCATAAGTTATTCACTTGGTCACCTTAATTTTTATCGATACAGGATTGTTGTTTCATACACTTTATCATGACCGTTTTCTTCTATAAGCTCGTGAAGGGAAGATTCTTACGTTACAGTAAGCCTGCCTCCCTCCGACTCTCCTCTCCCCATTCAATCCAAGCATTCAGCCTCCTTTATCTCAGAATTATATTCACTTGTTTCATATCTGGCCCATTTACAGCAATTGAGCTTCATAAATGGCCTCAAGCCCATTCTGAGTTATATCCAAAATACAATCAATGTTAACATCATTACTCCACTCCCATTGTTATCTAGAACCACCAAGTAAATAAATCTCACAAAGGTTATATCTGGGGAGGTCCCCCCCAAAGAGAAAGTTAATCCAAGAAGACCTCCTATTCTTAAGATGTCCTAGGCATTGGTCTCCTGCAACTCAAGACTGTCTCTAGGAGTGGCAACAACATATTTTTTCGATCTCCATTTTAAAAGTTTGTCATATGTTGCTGTGAAATGGGCTGGAAATTTTTTTTTTTTGGTAAGTTAGGCTAAACTATATTAAAAGTATAAAAGGAACTTTTACAGAGAAGCAGGCATCAATGGCAAGTGCATTTAGCCTATCCCTACCTTGGAAGTTTTCAAAATGAACCAAGTTTGGGGCTCCCTCATAGGAGGAAATCAGCCCCTTAAGAGAGTTAAATAGCCTTTTTTTACAAAATATTCAGTGACACATATGAAAACAAAATAGCTGAAGTATGTCCTAAATTGAAAAAAAATCATAGATTAACCTTGCTACTGATCATTTATGGAGTTCCTTCATCCTCCTCTGTCGTGTGGTCCTCCTTCTCAATTAGGCAACCATATTCTCTTGCAATGGCTTCCTCCTTAGCTGTGGGCTCATGAGGAGGCATGAGAGGGGCTGCGCAGGTGACGAGAGAAACATGATATTTAGCATCATGAACCCTGGTTCAGACACCATCCGAGTCCATAGTCGAAACGTCTATCTCCTCCTCCGCAGGCTAATGAACTAGAAGTGGTTCGGTTTTTCGAGGTATGGGCGGCTAAGATTGTGCAATGGTGAATTTTCTATGGCTTCTTCTTCCCTTAGGCTTCTCTGGAGGCATAAAATCTCCCCTTGAGTGTTTTCAAGTGTTTGAGCAGCCCACTTTTCATGGCTTCCCGATGAGGATCCTTTGTTGGATTCTAGACGCTGGTCATGGCCATGGTGAGAGCGGCCCGAGAGAGGCCCTCTGTAGTTTCCCCTGATAGGATTTTAACATTGGTGCAGGGCCAAAGAGAGGCTATCAAGCTTAGGATGGCGAGCCAGCTGTGAGACAATGCTGAGAGAAGGGGACGCACAGCAGGGGGCACACAGTAGAGGTGCGCAATAGGGGTGCGTGCAACAGGGGGGGCGGGCAACAATGTGGCTCACAATAGGGGACACATAGTAGGGAGGAGCACAGGGGGAGGGGTGCGCAGCAAGGGGCTCGCAACAGGGGGGCACACAGCAGGGGGAGCTCACAGTAGGGGGAGCGATGGAAGTGGTCGTGCATGAGGCAGGCTAGAGCAGCAACGTAATGGAAAAAAGAGGCATAGGGATAGCATAGAAAGCTCGCGAGACCATCTAGATCAGCAGTGAAATGGCCGATTGAGGAGCCTTTATTCCTTTTGAAGGCATGAGGCACTAAATTCGAGCATAGAGGTAGAGAGGGACAATCCAAGTGTGCATGCATGTGAAGCGAGGTGTGGCAAGAGGCCAGGTGTGGTAGAGCGCCAAAAAATATTATCAACGATTTGAGGTTCCACATTAGGTTGGAGCTGGCATTGCATGGCGGTGTTAGTCTAAGCATGGGAGGAATTGTCCTTGATTGATCTGGAGATTTCACCCGCATTCGAGGGAGACATGGGTTGACTTTAACTTAAAGAAAAAAATGAATTACAAATCTTATTGTAAAATAGACCATTTTTCTAAATAAATTTTTCTTATACATAAATGAATGTTATAAATAATAATGAGGAACTTATCATGGAGGACCTTATTAAAATTGGAATAATCTCAAATAGCTAGGAAATGGTGGGTGGAAGACACATGCACAACATATTTTTTAAATTTATTAAAAAGTAATGGACCACTAAATAAAACTTTATATATAAATGAATATTATAAATAATAATGATCAACTTATCATGGAGGAACTTATTAGAATTAGAATAATCTTAAATCCCTAGGAAGTTGGTGGGCTGGAAGCCAAGTGGAACTAATACAATTTTTTTAATTTATAAAAATTTAATGTCACCTAAAAAACTTTGTAATACACTATAGCTGTTTATAAAAATTAAGACTAAGCATATGTTGAGCATATTCCCTTGAGAACCAATCTAGGCCCTCAATTAAAAAAAAAATCAACAAATATTCATCATCTTAAGTTGAAATAAAATGTCTTAGACAATTAAATAATAATAATGATAATTTGATTTTAGTATTATGGAAAAATTAGATATTAAATTGATATATGATATTTTTTCATTTTGAGTTTATAAAGATATATATCTTTTATCCTCTTTGAATTTGAGCCTATAACATTTTACCAAAGAAACACATACTCTTAACCGTTGTTATATCTATATCTATATCTATATATATATATATGTATATATGTTTCTTTTATATTTATACTTTGTTAATATGAAATTGAGATTTATAATTTCTCCATTCTACATACAAAACAAATATATGTAAAATAAACAATTCAATAATGTGAAAATTTTCCAAACTATAAATGCATATCATATACTTAGTAGGTACTCCTTCAAATCAAATTTCTTAAAATAACTCCCACACGAAATTGTTTTAACTAATTATGATAAAGTCTCACTTTAAATTGTCTTCAACCTGAGACATTATTGGTCATTTTTCTTTTTAGGAATGACCATCCTTGACATAAAGAATTTTTAACTATGGTTGACATACATGGTAACATGGGTTGACTTTAACTTAAGAAAAAAAAGGAACTACATATCTTATTGTAAAATAGACCATTTCTCTAAATAAAATTTGTTTATATATAAATGAATTTTATAAATAATAATGAGGAATTTATCATGGAGGGACTTATTAGAATTGGAATAATCTCAAATCCCTAGGAAATTGGTGGGTGGGGAGCAATTAATTTTTTAAATTTATTAAAAGTAATGGACCATTTTGCTAAATAAAATTTGTTTATATATAAATGAATTTTATAAATAATAATGAGGAACTTATGGAGGAACTTTTTAGAATTAGAATAAATCTTAGATCTCTAACATTAAGACAATCAATTTAGGTCCTCAATTAAAAAAATATAAGAAAAGTAAACAAATCCTCATCCACCTTAAGTTGAAATAAAAAGTCTTAGGCAATTAAATAATAATAATTTGATTTTAATATTATAACAAAATTAGATATTAAATTATATATGAGAAATTTTCTTTTAAAGTTTATAAAGGTATATATATTTCAATCTTATTTGAATTTGAGCCTATAACATTTTACCAAAAAAACACATACTCTTAACTGTTGTTATATATATATATATGTTTCTTTTATATTTATACTTTGTTAATATGAAATTGAGATTTATAATTTCTCCATTGTACATACAAAACAAATATATGTAAAATAAACAATTCAATAATGTGAAAATTTTCCAAACTATAAATGCATATCATATACTTAGTAGGTACTCCTTCAAATCAAATTTCTTAAGATAACTCCCAAACGAAATTGTTTTAACTAATTATGATAAAGTCTCACTTTAAATGGTCTTCAACCTGAGACATTATCGGTCATTTTTCTTTTTAGGAATGGTCATCCTTGACATAAAGAATTTTTAACTATGGTTGACATTCATGGTAACATGGGTAGACTTTAACTTAAGAAAAAAAAGGAATTACATATCTTATTGTAAAATAGACCATTTTTCTAAATAAAATTTGTTTATATATAAATGAATTTTATAAATAATAATGAGGAATTTATCATGGAGGAACTTATTAGAATTGGAATAATCTCAAATCCCTAGGAAATTGGTGGGTGGGGAGCAATTAATTTTTTTAATTTATTAAAAGTAATGGACCATTTTGCTAAATAAAATTTGTTTATATATAAATGAATTTTATAAATAATAATGAGGAAATTATGGAGGAACTTTTTAGAATTGGAATAAATCTTAGATCTCTAACATTAAGACAATCAATTTAGGTCCTCAATTAAAAAAATATAAAAAAAGTCAACAAATCCTCATCCACCTTAAGTTGAAATAAAAAGTCTTAGGAAATTAAATAATAATAATAATAATAATAATAATAATTTGATTTAAATATTATAGCAAGATTAGATATTAAATTATAAAAATAGAGAATTTTTCTTTTAAAGTTTATAAAGTATATATATTTCAATCTATTTAATTTGATTTATAACATTTTACCAAAACACACTTTTAATCCATTATGTATATATATATATATATATATATATATATATATATATATATATATATATATATATATATATATATATATATATATATATATATATATATATATATATAATCTCTCTTTTTTATATTTAAACTTTGTTAATATGAAATTGAAATTTATAATTTCTTCAATCCACATACAAAATAAATATATGTAAAATAAACAATTTGATAAAGTGAAAATTTTCCAAACTCTAAATACATATCATATACTTAGTAGGTACTCTTTCAAATCAAATTTCTTTAAATAACTCTCACACTAAATTGCTTTAACTAATTATGATAAAGTCTCACTTTAAATCTTCTTCAACCTCAGACATTATTGAGCATTTTTTTGGCCATCCTTAATATAAATACTTTTTAATTTTTAACTACGGTTGACTTACATGGTCACTCATTAAAGGAAACCATAATTACTTCTGGAAAGATAAGAAAGAAAGAATAAAGGAAAATTTTAAAATCCACAAGGCTAAAGATAGCCTATGAAACCTTTTTTAGAGTGCAAAATTTGAAAAAAAAAAAAAAAGATGTACCTAAAGAGATTTAATCATCTTCAAAATGGATTTGTATTGGTTCTATTTAGGCATATATCATATGTAAATTTTCATTTTTAAAAGTGTATTTTTGAATGCATAAATGGATACAATGCCTTGAAATTTTACTTGGACACTTGGATTGCGTAAACTACACCTCATAAATTTGCAATTCAAACAATAGCTAAATTCTAAACCAAACCCCCTTTATGTTGATTGCAAAATATCCTAGATCTAAAGGTCACTCGAGTGAAAGATGCTCTTTACTTAATCTCATTATCAACACACACTCACTTTAGTCATTTCCTCTGGGCAATTACATTTTTTATGGGTCAGTGCATAGTAGGACATATGTTAATGTAAATCTCATCATTAACTTGCATGTTATAGCTTGCATATAATATGTATATAAGATTTTGACATAGTGGTATGATTGGAAAATTTGATTTAGTCGGGTGGTTTGAGAAACATGCCTAACGTAAATCTCCTCATTAACTTGCATGTTATAGTTTGGATATAATATGTACATAAGATTTTGACATAGTGGTATGATTGGAAAATTTGATTTAGTCAGGTAGTTTGAGAAACATGCCAAAAAAGCATCCGCACAAGTGTGAGACTATTCCAAGCGTAAAAACACTTTTCACTTTTCCTCCCTTCCATCATAGGCATTTCAGTTCCTTCCATGTATCTTTGCACCTTTAGAGATAATTGCTAGTAATTAAACATAATGATATTAAAATCTATATTATCTTCTTTATATGTATCTATATATTATAAATTATTAATGTATTTTTTAAATAAATTATTATATATAATAATTAATTTTATTGTTTTATATTATTTATGATATATGAGTGCATTTGAATAGATGTAGATTTTATTTTACTTTGCATGGATGTGCACATTTATTTTTATTTTCTTTAACAAAAAATTAGGGTATGAATTTTTGAATTAGGATATTATTTAATATTTTCGACATATATTAGTATAAATATTTATTAGTTATATTTTATTAATTTTAATTTAAAATAATAAAAAGAATATAATAAAAAAAATACGTCATATCAGAATTTAAATATAATCCAAAGGATGGATAAATATCAAGGATAAAGTGGAAGCTAAAGCCAATATTAAAGTGGAATTTATAAAGGAAGAATAACCTAGACGTTGAATTGGGTGCAAATACTAATGCTAAAATAGAAGTGCACTTAGTGTTAAACTGGAAGCAACCATCAACAATAAAGTAGACATTAATATTTGTGCTATAGTGGAATGGAATCAAAATGTAATATTAAAGTCAAAATAATAATTGATACTAATATGGAATCAAAGCTCAACACCAAAATGGAAGCAAACCTTGGCACTAATTAAAAAATTAGGAGATAAATATGGAAGCAAAGTTTGGTGAGAAAATCTAAATCATACTTAGTGCTAAAGTGGAAGCTAAACTTGGCGTTGAAATGGAAGCTAAATTTGATAATAATGGGGAAACAAGAGTAGAAATAATATGTAAATTATAATTAAAGAAAATTATAACATATTTCTATAATATTATAAATGTATACATGTGTACATTAATTTTAAAGTTAAAAAAAGGGAAAGCATGAATTCTCGTCTTCGTCAACAAACTCAAGTTACTACTTATACTCCTAACGCTTAAGGAGATCCTTTAAAATACATAAAGTCTCCCTAAAATGCATATAATCTGCTTACTAACATTGCTATTTTCGTAATTAGATTATTATCTCTAACACTAAATGATAATGGTACGAACACATGAAATGGAATTTTTTATTCTTCTTGGATTCATTCTTCTCGCAAGTTTCATGCATATTGACTATTCAACAAAGTGACACATGAATCGGTAGCGAATTTTCATTTTGTGAATATAATTAAATCGAAATTCCAACCTTTTTCTCTTTCAAATGACTTTCATGTAATGATAATTGGGTTTTTTTTATTCAATTATTTAATAATAAATATATGATAGCGAACTATCAGTTTGTAATGAATAATATGATTAACAAGGTTATAAGGTAGCTACTACTTGCTGCTTAATTTAAATATAGTAATGTTGCAATGTGATCTTAAAAATGTCTATGGGTAGCTATTACATGCAGCTTAATGTAGTTATAGAGATGCTGCAATTTTGAGTTTGAGCATATATATATATATATATATATATATATAATTTTAATAAAATATTGTGAGCATGGTTGATTGTCACATATACAACTTTACACATTGTCACATATTTGAGCATGGTTGATTATCTCTACTATATGGATTTTGGTATTCATAAACATGCTCAAACTCAAATTGCAGTGTCTCTATAATTACATTAAGCAGAGTGTAATAGCTACCCATAGACATTTTCAAGATCACATTGCAACATTACTATATTTAGATTAAGCGGTAGGTAGTAGCTACTTTGTAGCTTTTTTTTTTTTTTTGTAAATTCCATAGGACCTGACTTTTTCTATTATTTAGAGCAAGTTGCTAAATAAATACAACAGTGAGTTGGTGCCTCAACTTGCCCAAAGAAAACCAGGTCTGTTGGCCACCTTAAAAAGTTAAAGGCCAACCAAAATCGGTATTGTTTCAGTCTATCAGTAGTTGCTATTACTACTCGACTATGTCCATAATATTTACAGATGAAGCAACAGCTATAAGTACTAATGACAAAAATCATACAAAAAGACTCTAAATTCGAAAAGTGCCTAGTCCATCTGAAGAATCCACTGGTGCTAGGCCCTTAGCAGTGGACCCGGGCACCTCCACATACTGCAGTGCTCGCAACTGCTCCTCAATTTGTCCAATTCTGGCATTCTGCTGCATTTGGGTCTTTTTCATTAATCTCATGTCCTGTTTGATTTGATTAAGGTCAAAGAGGAGTGAAATATGAGCTTCCTGCTCTTTCATACTCATCAGAGCTTTGGCAAGAACACATTTAAACTTCTAGTATGTTTTAACAGATTGTTGAAAAAGGGAGACCCTTCCCCTAGTACTACGAGGGTCAGTTAAGAAATCCATGCTGGCTTGCTGATGTTGAATGTCTACCTCGTCATCAGAACTCTGCTTCTCCCATCTCTAGATGGTTTGGCGAATTTGCTGAGGAGTATTCGCTGTGTAGGTGTTGACCAAATTTTCTACAACCTGTTCGTTAGTTTTCCTATCTCTCTTGCTAGGTCCTGGAGATACATTGGTTTTTACATCCCTATCACTCTGTTTGCGAGCTGAAGTTCTAGGTTTTGTCATATTTGTACATGACAATCCTGTTGAATACAAATAAAGAAACATAGTATACTGATGAGGAGGGGAAACATAAATATTCTCCACAGAAGTATCGGCCAGCTGCGTGTTGACAAAATTCAGAGAGCAGACCAACTTGTATGAAAAGCCGATGATCCCATTTAAGAATAGAGCCAAATGAGTAATTAACTGAAAACCATTGTTCATACCCAGGAGATAAGAACGGAGACTAGAAAAAGCCTTTCGAGGGGCATGCAAACTAACAGGGTCTATGTTCCCAAATACGAACCCCATACATTGAAACTAGACACGATTATGATGATATTTAAAGGCAGTGAGTCTATTCAGAAAACAGAGAAAACCTTGACTCCTGAAACAGAGCATGACACTAACTATCCACCCATAACAAACAGCATAAAAAATGTGTCGATATGATGAAGAATTGACAGAGTGGTCGAGGAATCGAACGTTTAAAGCCTTAAAAACCCAGAACATGAGACAATTAGATAGGGAATTAAGGAGATTACAGGTAGGGGGACTTCTGAAGCAGGGTTCTACCTCGGCATCATTATGAAAACGACATAAAGGCAAGAACATAAACGAACAGAGAACCATCTCTTTTGAGAAATCCATTGCATGTTGCCGAGAATAACCATATTTTAATGTGAACAAGATAGACATGACATACCAAAACCCGCTCCACCTGATCTGTGATTCTGCAATTGAACTAAAATTCCGCTGCGTCCAACCCCTGTTGCCACTGTGAACACAACCTACACTGTTTAGAAGGGAAGGAATGTGCGAGTGTTGAATGCATAATAGCATAAAAACTGATGGCGGTATGCCTTGAATAGGCGTCGCATCGAAAGATGGTGTCATGATAACTAGAGATCGTGGCCGCATGTAGAGGACTGCTTCCATTACTGTTGTGCTGACAACCAACTCATTCCTTAATTGCTTCCGATAGCTAGGTTTATTACCCGCAGTCTTTCTTCAAGGTTACACCTCGATCGGGGGGTAGCTACCTTGTAGCCGTGTTTAGATAATAATATCAAATAAATATAAATGTCTTTTATAAATTTTTATTAAAAAATACAAAAATATAAAATTATTAAAATATATTAAATATTTTTATAATTTTCAAAGCCATTTTATAATATATTTTTAGTATTTTATAATATGTATTATTTAATATTTTGGATTTAATTCCATATATACTTAGACTTTACAAGTACTCCATTTATAACTTTTATAATAACACTTTTTTATATTGCTTCGTCTATTATTAAATCCTCTCTTTTATAATAAAACGTTCACTTAAATTTAATACTTTATTAATTAAGTATTATTTTGAAATAATAGTTTTTTTTTCCTTGTAACATGGCACTTTAAAGAAAAGTACTTTAATATTATACCCACAAATGTAAAATATCCCTATATTAAAAAGAAAATTTAATTAAGAAAAAAGAGCGTTATACACTAGCATGATATGATATATTTATTTATTTGGAATATAATATGTTAATAAATAGGAAACTCACACACTACTTGTTTTATACAATGGATCCTCCACGATGAAAAGTTGGTTGTACTAAGTAGTGAAAATAAAAAATTAAAAAATATAATTAAAATATAAGGTACAGATATAGCAAGTGGTACTTTGTAGGATAAGCCTAGGTTCAAATCCAGATTTGCAGTACGAGGACAAGCCTAGATTTTAAATCCTTTAAACTCATGGTTTTGCAATTCAAGATAAATAAATTTAAATAATTTAAATAAATAAGCAATAAAAATTATTAATGTTTAACTATTGAAAAGTTATAAATTTTTTTGTATTACAAATTGGAAGAGAGCAGGGATGCACAAGAATAACACACAAAACAAATAATTGAATTACTGTCCACCCCATAAATAGAGATTACATACGTATATATAGTTGAACTAATTCTAATCTTAGAGAGAGAAGTTGAGAGAATCTCTCAACTTCCTCAACAACCCAATCCAAACTAAGTAAGCATAATAATTGAGGCATTATCTCAAACACCCTCCCTTAATACCTACATTACAGAAAACTTACAATACTGAGATCACAATTACAAAATTTGTATTTGTTTTTTTCTAGCTGGTCTTCATCAGCAACTCTACCCACTCTGCGGTCTTCTGGATTCTGCTCTTTCTTTCTCCACATCTTCGAGCTTACCTTTCAACCCATTTAAAGTACACCTGCTTGTGACCATCAATGCTGAGTTTGTAAGATTAAAGATTCTTGACACCCCCGAAGAAGAGTCTCGACACTGAACTACCCTATGGAAATATTTCCATCTGTGAAATAACCCCGAAGAATAAATTTCGACAGTCTATAGGAAAATATTCTAGGTACAGAATATGATCAGCGATTAATCTTACAAAGTGACCTTTACACACAAGGATCTCATTGTATAACTTGTAATCGATGCTCTTGAAGCCCCGAGGAACAACAAGATCCATCAGCATATAACAAATTCACACAATCAAATTAGCCAATTGTTCTCTCGGCACCGAAGAATGTCGAGAACGACTAATTTAGATTATGCTAAATTGTTCAATAGCTGGTTCTGTACTACACAAATCTCACAAAAATAAATATAAGCTTAAACCCCACACTATACACCACACCACACACTTGCAAATCACATTACAAAACATGCTTTTAGAAAAGTTTAAGAGATGGATCAGGAGGTTCATCCTCACTTGAAGAATCTGCATCAGGTGAATCTTCTGAAAATGTTGCATAGGCTGATTTTTTCAATTTTCCATTTAAAATATCTTGAGCTCGAATTTTGCAATTGAATGCTGCATGTCCATATTTATGACAATAGAAACATTCAGTCTTATTTTTATTCACCCTTCCCTTGGAATATAGTGCAAGTTCATTATGTGAACTAGCCTTTGCGCCACCTATCCTCTTTTCTTCTGCCATAAGAGCTGCTATCATTTCATCAAGTGATTGATGTGGCATTTGACTTAGAGTAAATATGGCATTATCATATTTTGAAGACAAGCTATTTAATAAAATTGCCTTTGCATCATCATCATCTACTTTAGAATTAATTTATGACAACTGTCTCATTAAAGCTCTTAGCTCATTTATGTGTGTTGAAAATGATGTCTCACTATCCATTTGAAGTTTAAACAATTGTAACTTTAAGAAAATTTTTGCATTAACAGCTTTTGCCCCAAATACCTTATTCATTTCTTCCCATATTGCTGCAGAAGATTTTTGTAAGTCAATTAGATGTAGCTAGGAATCTGCAAGTGATAGTCCAAGGATAGACGTGGTTCTTTCTTCTCTTTTTTCCCATTCAATTAACTGTCTAGCATCTGTAGGTGCTTTTTCTGAGCCTTTTACAATATTCCATAGATTTCTACTCATCATTTGCAGCTGAACTTTTACCTTCCAAGTGTAGAAATTAAAGCCATTAAACTTTTCCAATACAATAGGCTCCATGTTAAAAAGAAAAGCTTTAGCCTTTTTTAATCAACAAATATTTTGCTGATTAAATTTCAAAAAAATATAATATTATCACAATGAAAAAAAACCGCCAAATTTATGTTAAGCAATTGTGAGTGTAAGCCAACAATATGAAAATGCACCCGAGGACATGAGCTATCTTGGAAAATTCTGAGTTTTCACCTTAAATTTCACGGCTATGCACAAAAAACGTGGATTTGATATATCTGAATATGGGCCGCTTCCCTATCTCGTCTGCCACACTGTATTCCCTGGGCTGACAAAAAAACTGACGATTGGCTGTTTTGGGACCCTATGCCTCTGTCGCGGGGCCTTGTAGCTGCCTTTGTCTCTGAATCCATTGCTGGTTCTTCGACTGATGGATGAAGATAAACTATATCAGTTGGTCAAAATGCCTGTCCTCCGCCATTTACCACATAGCTTCCGTTCGTTCAGTTCCAATGCTGGTTTTAAATTCTCCAGTTGCACCAGTTGTTACTTGCATCGTGGAAAATGCTTAGTCATCATCTCTCTACGTTTGCTAACTTCTAATCAGGCGATTGCTACCTGGTGCGCCACTGTGTTTGCTGAAAAAATAAAAATCACTGCTTTCATAGAGAATAGAGAGACAGATGGGATGATCAATGCCAGTGCTCTGATACCATATTACAAATTGGAAGAGAGCAAGGATGCACAAGAATAACACACAAAACAAATAATTGAATTACTGTCCACCCCATCAATAGAGATTACATACGTACATGTAGTTGAACTAATTCTAATCTTAGAGAGAGAAGTTGAGAGAATCTCTCAACTTCCTCAAAAACCCAATCCAAACTAAGTAAGCATAATAATTGAGGCATTATCTCAAACATTTTGCTCATAGACAAATTAAAAACTTGATGCATAATACCTGCTGCACGGCAGGTATAATAACTATGATTCAGACTATATAGGTGTATGTATATTGACTTGTCACCTTCAATGTAATTTTACTTTTTTAATTATTAAAAAATTGAATCGCATAAAATAGTGTCGGTTATGATTCACAACGAGTAATTTTTAAGAAAATAATTTTCTTATGAATAAATATTTTATAGAGTTTAACATCCGTTAATCAATCAATTTTCATATCCATTCATTGTATAGATAATAATTTTCTTTTATCTATTTTGTAGATTTATTAATTTTCTAGTTAATAATTTAATAACCAAAAAAATTAAAATAGAGTTTAAAATATAAATGCTTTTTATTAATGGTTATTATAAGTTTTTTTTTCTAAAATAATTAATATAAATTGAATAATTGATAAAAATGGATAAATATTTTTGTAGTCATATAAATTAAATAGTTGATAAATACAATAGGAACCAATTCATAATAAATATCAAAAGACTCACTTCATGATATAAGTTGCTTAAAAAAAAAAAAAAAACTCATAAAAATAACTAAATTATAAGGATGAAATCTCAAAGTTGGGAAACACTTTTTGGGGGATGGCCAAAATTTTTGTGAAATTTTTAATTTCTCATTCGAGAAAATAGTCAACTCAATTTCTTGTCTGAGAGATTTTTAAAGTGTCGCGAGAGTTAAATATGTTCTTGTCCGAGAGTTTTATTTACATAAACTCTCGAATAAACTCTCGAACGAAAGTTCTAAAACTCTCGACCTAGAATTTAACTCTCATCCGATAGTTTTGTTCTTATTAAAAACACCCAAATCTTTTCTCCCCCAAAATCATGTACAGATGTCGTGTATATCCATCCCTTCACTTATTTCTTCTCGTGCTTTTTTTTTTTTATATTAGAATATCACCATTTTCTAACTTATGGTTTAAACGAAAAAAACATGAGATATTTTCATTATAATTCTTTTTTAAGTCTTTGTTAAAAATTTAAATTCAAAACATAACAACAGCGGTAACTTATACAAACCAACTAGATTATTAAATAAATATTAATCTTTAATATAAAAATTAAATTTATACAAACCTACTAAACTACTAAATAAATAATAAATTTTAATATTAAAATTAAACATATACAAAACAAGTAGAACTAAACTACTGAATAAATATTAATTTTTAATATTAAAATTATACAAACTAACTAAACTACTAAATAAATATTAATTTTTAATATTAAAATTAAGTTTATACAAAGAAACTAAACTACTAAATAGATATTAATCTTAATATTAAAATGAAACATATACAAACCAACTGAACTACTAAATAAATATTAATTTTTAATATTAAAATTAAACAATAAAAAAATATTATTATCAACCATGTATGTCTACATCACATGTACATGCCATATTAAATGTATTTGCACACATCAAATTATAATATTAAAACGAAAAGTACTAAATAAATATTAGTTTTATACCACCAAACTAAATTAAATAAATATTTATAACTACTATATTATTATTATTATTATTGGAAGAATTAAGATATAAGTTCAACATATATAAATTTAAAAAAACATTGAACAAGATTGTTAACTATGGAGATTTATGCCTAATTTGCATTAGAGATTTTAATATGTAAATAGGTTTTGATACAATACCATGGCTTATCAATAACACATGCCCAAAAAATCATAACTCCTTTAGTATGACACTTGTTCATATGGCATTTTTTTAATTCAAATAGAAAAAATGGAAAACATACTTTGGAGATAAATCTGAATCTTTGATTTGTGTATACTACTAAGAATATTCTAGAATATTCTTTGGAGTTTAAATCCCTACCATCTACCTAATAATTATTGATAGTTAAATTAAAATTGTGGAACATTTATTCCAAAATAGACATTCCTATGGAGATAATTACCACACTTAAATTACGATACATCTCACAGTGTCAATGTTTAAAAAAATTGAAAAAATTAACTAAATGATATTATTATTTTTAAGTAAGCGGACTTTTTATTACAGGAAATTTACATGGTTACATCACAATGGAATTGAGCCAAAAATTCATGGTAGGTATGAGCCAAAAATTCAAAAAGTTGGCATGAGCCAAAAAAAAACTAGTTGCAAATCCATTAGTTCTAGGTGGCTCGAGGTTAACAAAAAAGATGAAGGCATCATCTTCCCACTAATTTTTTAGAACAGAGAGAATTGGAAAATAAACAACAAAGAGAAAGAAGCAATACAAGCTAAGGTTTCTTGGAGAACCTATTCGGATCCTAGTTTTGTCAGTCAACTTGATGCTCGGGAACTTCTTCCAGAATGGTTGTAGTTGTCAGACCAGGAGGTAACTCCGCAAAACTTAATGTGTATTAGATGGAGATTGTGTGTATACTTATACATGGAGGTGAGGCTAATGGGATTCACTTCCCAATGACTCTTGGCCTTCCTTATTTACTAATTTACAATAATATGCAATCTCATCCAACCCCTTAGCATTAGGTGTCGAAATTTCCCCCTTTAATCTGAAGTGATGTTGGTGAGTCCAAGCATCGTTCTGAACTTTTCAAACTTTTCTCTTCCAAGTGCTTTGGTGAAGATGTCTGCGGTCTGCTCATTTGTGGAATAATGATGTAGATGGATGGTTTTGGCCTGAACATGATGTCGAATCAGATGGTATTTTGTATTAATGTGCTTTTTTCGATCATGGAACTTCAGGTTCTTGGCCAAATTTATTGTAGAAGTGTTGTCGATCATGAGTGGCGTTGAATGCATTTATTTCATCTGCAAATCTTCTAGGATTTTCCTGAGCCACACAATTTCCTTTGTTGCTTCAGCTTCTGCCACATATTTGCCTCGGTTGTGGAATTTGTTGGAACTTAGTATTTGCATGATCTCCATGAGACAGCTCCTGATCCAATACTCATGGTATAACCTGAAGTAGACACCCCAGTTTCTTTGTCCCCATCAAAGTATGAATCAAAGTATCCGATCAAGCTGAAATCGCCTACCTGTGTATATTTGAGTCCAAAGTCTTGAGTCCCCTTCAAGTACTTTAGAACTCTTTTTGCAGTAGACCAATGTCCTTCACAAGGTTTTTGCATAAACGTGGAGAGGATTCCAATAGTAAATCAAATGTCTGGTAGACTGGTGGTAGTCAGGTAGATAACACTTCCTACAAGCTGTCTATACTTCTTTGCATCCTCGAATTCCGTCCCTTCAATGGATGTGAGCTTCAAGTTTTGTTCCATTGGAGTGGTTAAGGGATTGCATTCATCCATGCCAAACTTTTTCAAAAGATCTCCAATGTACTTCTTTTGAGAAAGAAATATAAATTTAGGATGTTGAGTTACTTCAATACCTAGATAGTAATGAACATAACCAAAATTAGTCATTTCAAAACCTTTCTCCAATTCTTTATTTATGGATGAAATATAACTCTCATTGTTCCCTATCATCAAAAGATCATCTACATACACCACAAGATATACAACTATTTTTTCAACTTTCTTAACAAACAAAGTTGCATCATCAAGATCAAAATGTTTGAAGTCAAGTTTCAGAAGATGCTCAGTTAATTTCTCATACTAGGCTCGCGGTGCTTGCTTGAGGCCATACAAGGATTTTATAAGCTTGCATACTTTGTGTTCTTGGCCCTTCACAACAAATCCTTATGGTTGGGACATAAAAACTTTCTCCTTTAGATCTCCATTCAAAAAGGCGGACTTTACATCCATCTAATGGACTTTCCATCCCTTTTGAGCTGCTAGGGAAAAGAGTGTCTGGATGGTGGCCCATTTTGTTGTGGGAGAAAAAGTTTCTTCATAATCGACCCCCTCTTTCTGTGCAAAACCTTTTTCCACAAGCCTAGCTTTGTGCTTGTCAAGTGAGCCATCTGCTTTGTACTTGTCCTTGTAGACCCACTTACAGCCAATTGGTTTGATTCCCAAAGAAGGATCAACCAGCTTCCAAGTGCCATTCTTTATCAAGGCATCATACTCCTTTTGCATCACTTCATTCCATTCATCATGAGAAGCGGCTTCTTTGAAGGAATTTGGTTCATGATCTGTAGAAAAACTCAATTCATAGTTATAAGCAATATCCATATCAACAGGTGAATAAGAATTATCTACATCACCTTCATTTTGTCTAGTGGAACTTATTGTTCCTATCTTTCCAACCTCATCGGGATGAACGTTTTCTAGTGTCTTTGTCAGCCTTTTGGGGGGACCTTTCTGAGATGGCCCAGGCTGCTCACTTGAATGAGTTGGAAATGAATCAAGATTCAATCTCTCAATTCTATCAATCACATCGAACAATGTTACAGATGAAATAGGTAACCGCAATGTTACCTACTTTTTTTTGGTAGCATAAAAAGCACTCGATTTTGAAAAGTGGTGATGCAGAATCACCATTTTTTTTGGTGCGCATTTTTGACACTCTAATATTTTTATATATGAAGTATGAATATTTGTTTTAAAATGTTAGTGATTTTCATGCTAATTTTAAAATGTATTGATGCAGCATCAACTTTTTTTTTTTTAGAGTGGTGATTTTCATGCTAATTTTGAAACGTATTGATGCTGCATCAACCTTTTTTTTTTAGAGTGGTGATTTTCATGTTGGTAATAAAACATAAAACTTAGATAAAAAATATATATATATAAAAACAATAAAAATGTAAAAAAAAACAAAAAAAGCTCGTAAAAATAAAAAATTTAAACAAAATTAAATAGAAAAAACAAAAATATTTGAAAATTATATCGAAGGAAATGACAAAATTTGAAAAAAAAACACATAATTTAAAGAAAAAAATAAAATAAAAATAAAAAAACATCAAAAACATTTTTTTCTAACTTATTAAAAAAAACCATATAATAAAATATATATATATATATATATATATATATATATATATATATATATATATATATATATATATAAAATAATTAAAAATAACTAAAATTACAAAATTAAAATTTAGATTAAAAAAAAAATTTTAAAAATTTAAATTAAAAAAAAAATAATAATAAGAAAAAAAAATACAAATGTTAAAATTAACTCCAAAAATTTTTAACAAATTAAAAAAAACAATTAAAATTGAAATAAAATAAAATAAAAATAAACTAATATTAAAAAATGAAAAATTGAAAAAAATCCACTGCAGAATAATTGAAAATAAATATACATAAATTTAGTGTTTTTTTAATGGAAACAATTTATAGATTTTAAAATGAAAAACTAAATAAACGAAAAAAATTAAAAAAAACAATTAAATTAAATTAAAATTTAAATAAAAAATGTTTCTAATTTTAATGAAAATTAAAAAAAATCAAATAAAATTAAAAATATTAAAATTAAAAAAATAAAAATAAAATCATATATATATATATATATATATATATATATATATATATATATATATATATATATATATATATATATAATATATTAAAAATTAAAAACAAAAAAATAAAACAATTTTTTTTCTTTTAAATAAAAAAATTAAATTAAAAAAAAAATATTTTTCAAATTAAAAAAAAAAAAAAAAAAATCAATTAAAAAAAAAAAAAAGTTTAAAAAATAAAAAAAGAAAAATAAGTTAAACTGGGGAAGAAAGTGGCTCACCGCCCATTGGGTGCCGGGGGCAGGACGGGCGGCGCCACGGGGGCGGCCCAGTGGCCCCACGGCCCCTGCTGGGCGTAGGGCCGATTCCGAGAATCGGCCCTCCGCATAGCAGGGGCCGTGGGGCTGCTGGGCCACCCCGTGGCGCCGTCCGGCCGGCCCCCGGTGACCAACGGGCGGGCTGCGCCCCCACCACCACCATCGGTTTTTTTTTTTTAATTATTATTATTATTATTATTATTATTATTTTTTAATTTTAATTTTTTTTATTCCAAAAAATTAAATTTTTTTTTTTAACTTAATTTTTTTATTTAAAATAAAATTTGTTTTGTTTTTATTTTTATTTTTATTTTATTAATTTTTTGTTCTAAATTAATATTATTATTATTATTTTTTAATAATTTTTATAAAATTTTGCTTTTTTTTTTTTATTTAATTGATTTTTTTTTTTTAATTTCATAAATTTTTTTTATTATCATGTTTTACGTTTAGTTTTTTAATATAATTTTATAAAATTTAATAAATTTTGTATTTTTTTTAAATTTATTTGGATTTAATATTGTTTTTTAAATGTTTTACTTTTTTATTTTTTTTATTTTTTTGTTAATTACATAAAATTGTTATATTTTTTTATTTCAATTAAAATTGTGTATTTAAAATTAGATTTTTTTTAATTAAACTTAATTTTTTTAAATTAATTTGTTTTTAATTTTTTTTTTAATATTTTATTTATTTATTTATTTTTTTCAATTTTTCATTTTTAATTGATTTTTAAAATTTTTAAAGTTTTTCTTTTAACAATATTTTTTTTTCTTTTATATTTAAATTTTTTTTTTTCAAAATTTATTTGTTTATTCATTTATTTATTAAAATTTAATATTTTTGTTTTTAAATTTAATTTGTTATTTTAATATTAACTTCTTCTTTTTTTAATTTAATAAAATCTGATATATATACATATTTTAATTTAAGTTCATATATATATTTTATTTTTTATAATTTAAATTTAATTTATTTTTTATAGTTTATTTGTTTTTTTAATATATATTGTTTTCAATTTAATATTTTCATTGTATTTTATTTTTATTTTTTATTTTTAATTAATTTTTCATTTTTTTCCTTTTAATTTGAATAATGGTTTTTTTTTTAAATTTTTAAATTTATTAAAATTTAATATATTTCTTTAAATTTAATTTTTTGTTTTATTTATTTATTTATTTTTTAAATTTAATAAGCATTTTCTTTTTCTTTTTTAAATTTAATTTCTATATTTTATTTTGTATAATTTCCTTCTTTTTTCTATTTTTTTAATTTATTTTTTTTATATTTAGATTTTTATTTTGTTTTTATTTTTATTTTTTAATTTCTATATTTTTTAAATTTTAATCTTAATTTTTTTTTTTCCCTTAAATTTTAGGTTTTTTTTTTTAATGTTTGAATTAAAATTTTTATTTTGTTTTTATTTTTATTTTTATTTTTATCTTCATATATTTTTAAATTTTAAGCTTTTAAATGTTTTTATTTTTTAAATTTATCTTTTTCTTAAATTTTAGGTTTTTTTTAATGTTTGAATTTTAAAAATATAAAAAATGTTATTTCTATTTTTAAAAATGCCAAAAATATGACACAAATTTATTTTTTTGTTATTCCAGCATCAACTTGTTTTGTTTTGAGGGTTTTTTTTCAATCATTTTTTCAAGAAACAATTTTGTTTTTACCATAATTTTATAAAATGTTGAAATTTGACCTTAAAAAAAAACGAAGTGCGTTCTGAAAGACACACTTTTTGTTTTTGGGGCGTTTTTTCATGTTTTTCGAGTCTTTTTGAGGTAGAGTTCCCGTTTTGAGGTCAGGTTACCTATTTGTTCGGTAACAGTGTTATCGTTCAAGGTGTCATCCGTGGTTGGTTCTTCATGTGGGGGAGAGAGTGCTTCGGGAAATGATTCCACAGATTGATTCAGTATAGGAATTCCCCCTTCAAGATGTGGAATCTGATTATCAAATTCTTAAAAATACTTTACATGTGTGAATCTATCTAGGCGATCAAGTTGCCTCTTAACAACATTGTCAGTCTTGGAAGATTCAAGGAATATGACATCTCTTGTTATTACAAATTTCTTATTGACTTCATCCTAGAGACGATATCCTTTGGAGGTATTGGAATACCCCAAGAAGATACATTTTCAACTTCTAGCACCAAGTTTATTCCTTTGTACCTTGGGTATCAAAGCATAACAGGTGGAACCAAAGACCCTGAAATGCTTTACCGAAGGAATGTGGCCATGCCACATTTCATAAGAATTTTTGTTTCTGATTGAATTTGAAGAACACCTATTCTTTATGTATATAGCTCATAGAACCGCATCAGCCCAAAACATCAATTTTACATTCTTAAAAAACATCATGGAACGAACCATATTTAAAATTGTCTTGTTCATTCTTTTAGCTACACCGTTCTGTTGGGGATTATAGGGCACAGTTGTTTGATGTTTGATCCCATGTTGACAAAGATAATTTTCAAATTCATTTGAAGTGTATTCTTTTCCATTATCAGTACGTAAAGAGCCAATATGAGTTTTTGCATCATTTTCAATCCATGCATGAAAATTCTTGAATGTTTGAAAAGCATCAGACTTGTTCTTCAATAAGTAAACCCAACACATTCTAGTGTAATCATCAATAAATGTCATCATATATTTATTTCCATTTTCAGAAGAAACAGGCATAGGGCCACATAAATCTGAATGAATAAGCTCAAGTTTTCTATGTGCTCTAGAATGTGAATCATGAAATTGTTGTTTTCTATGCTTTCCTAGAATACAAGCATCAAATTACTTAAGTTTCCTAGGAATTGTAGGCAGTCCATTAACGCCATTTTTCTTCAAAAATCGAAGGCTGTCATAGTTTAAGTTTCCAAATCTAGCATGCCATAAAAGACTTGATGGGAATGTACCTTCATCATGATGTGAACTGAATGTAAAGTTTTGTGCATGAGCAAAGGAACCTTGCAGCTTAGAGAGTCTTCCTTCTTCTATTCCCTCCATGACAAGTGAGTGATCTGATGCTTTTCTGATCTCAACCTTTCCATCAAACATGTGAATGGAGTGTCCTTGCTGGCGGATGTGGACCAAGGACAACAAGTTTCTCCTCAACTCAGGGAGGTATAGAACCTCATGTAGAAGATGATCTAGAAGACCAGACAACTTAAGCCTGATTGTTCCAAGCCTTGATGGCTTGAGTTTGGATTTATCTGTGAAGTATACCGCTCCATCAAATTTGTTAGTAAATTCTTTAAAAAAAACTTTTCTAAATGCCATGTGACATGTTGCTCCTGAATCTAGCAACCAATCATTTCTCCAAGAAGTAAATGAAACATCAAACAAGTCTTCAGTTACTCCATTGTTACATTGTGCTACAACATAATGAGCAGATTCAGGTGCTTTACCTTTGTCTCTGTCATGAGTTTTACCTTTTTCTTAATTCCTTTTCTACTCAATTTTATCCCAAGGAAGCTTACATGTAGATGCATCATGCCAATATTTATTATAGCGTATGCAATGAAGATCAGATTTTTCAGTTTGAGTTTGTCTGCCCCCCCTTCCTCTGAAATTTCTTCTTCCTCTTCCTCTTTGGCCACCTCTTCCTCTGGAAGAATCTTGAGCATGTCTCTTCTCTCTATGTGCAAAGTATACAGCCTCTTCAGAAGATAGAGGAGCTGTCATCTTTCCAAAATCTTTCTCTCTTTCTACAAACTTTTTCTCAAGGGACTCGTGATTTTCATGAGGTTTCCACTTACTTACAATGACTCAAGATAATGTGAGTAAGTGGGATACAAAGTCTTGACATATGCTATGAGAGATATGTCAACATATACACCAATTCTCTTAATGGCATGCATGATAGATCTTACTTTTGAAGCTAAAGAAAGAGGATCATCATTTTTCAATTCGAAACTGAACAACTTAATCATTAATTGAACAATTTCAAGTTCTGAATGTGAGTCATAGAGTTATTTTAGCTTGCTCAAGGCTTCATGGGAATTTGAAAATGGTGTAATATGGCGACTCACCTCTTCCTTTACGAAAGCTGCAATCAAGGCATAGGCCTTGCAATTCTTGTTTTCCCAAATGGCGATCTCCTTGTTTGAAGTGGGCTTTGCTGGTGGAAGGTCTTCTTCTCCTTCACAAATTCCTCTCCACAACTCATTAAAAATGAGACTGTGCTTGATTTTCTGAGACCATTCAAGATAGTTCTCCTTGCCAGAGAGAACAACTCCTACAATAGATATGAGAGAATGCATTCTTATGAAGGAAATCTGGTTTCAATTCTGGTTTCAATTTCGCAATTTTTTTTTTTTTGTGGTAAAAAATTTGGGGGAAAAACATAGGTATTATCTGAGGGAGGTTTTTTCTGGGGGAGGTGATTACTGGGGGAGGTGATTACTGGGGAAGGTGTTTTCTGGGGCAGGTGATTACTGGGGAGGCCAAACTATGTAAAAATCATATTGACATTATGGCTAGGAAAAAGAAAAAAAAAATTAAAAAAGATGTAGGGAGGGAGGTACAGCAGAGGTTGCGAGAGTAGGAGCGCGGGGAGGGGAGGGAGCCCACGTGGGGTGGGAGGGCGAGGTGGATGGGGGTAGGGGATGTGTGAGGGAGGTGAGGGGGTGTGTGGGAAGGCCGAGGAGAGCTTGAGGGAGGGGAGAGCAGACTGTGGGGGCCGGCGTGAGGAGCCGAAGGGATGGGGGAGGGATGTGAGGGAGAGAGCGGGGCAGGGGGTGAGGGGGTACGTGGGAAGGCCGAGGGGAGGGAGGTGAGGGAGATGGGTGAGAGCGGGTGAGGGGGATGGGTGCTGTGAGAGAGTAGGGAGATTGGGCCGAGAGGGACTGTGAGGGAGTGGGTGGGAAGAGAGGTGAGCATGAGCATGAGGGAGGCGAATGGAAATGAGTGTGAACAGTAAAAAAAAAATTGTACATTAAATTTAACTGTGCTCAGAATTTGAGCAGAAATTGCACAGTGGTGTGCAGAAACAAAACTAGGTAGAATGTGCAGAAAAATTTTTACAGAATTATTCCAGGAGTGCCAGAATGCCTGGAGCAGTAAAACAGAAAACTGAATGCACAATGATAGTTTGTAAAAATGCAGAACATGAGGGAGTTACACCCAGGAATGCCAAAAATGGGACTGGCTCTGATACCATGTCAAACTAGGAGGTAACTCCGCAAAACTCAATGTGTATTAGATGGAGATTATGTGTGTACTTATACATGGAGGTGAGGCTATTGGGATTCACTTCCCAATGACTCTTGGCCTTCCTTATTTACTATATTACAATAATATACAATCTCACCCAACCCCTTAGGATTAGGTGTCAACAGTAGCAATCAATAGCGTCAGGTTGAGGGTGAACTATTGGCATGGGGTGAACAATTATGTCTTGATGGATAGTTAGATCTACCCACCAGTGTTATCAGAACCGAACCAGTTCCGAAAAACTAGACGATTTGACTGGTTTGGAGGAAAAACTGGTCCGAATCGACCCTCCGAACCAGAAATGATTGGTTCGGTACCATGAAGCCCCAAGACACCGATTCAAAAGTCAGGCATTAAAAAAAAGTTATATATATATATATATATATATATATATATATATATATATATATATATATTTCCTAGTTACTAGTGCTACCCTAGGCCCCCCCTAAATCTACTTAAACACCCCCACCCCATCTATTTCACTCACACTATTCATTTGAGTCTCTTGAAATTCTTGATATGAGTTTGGTGAGGAGAATTCAGAGAGTTTTTGTAGGGTTGTTCTAAGGGATATTTTTTGCCGATTTGAAGAGTTGATTGGAGTCTTGGAGAGTTGTTGGGTTGTCAAATTTTCAAACTACTTCAAAGATTTTTTTTTCCCAAATATCTTTGGGTTTTCTTCAGTGGTTTTTGCAGCTGGTGGAAGATTTTTTTTTTTATTTTGTTAGGGCTGCTATATAGTTGATTTCAAAGGATTTTGGAGGTGATTTTCACCAAAATTTTAGAGGGTAAATCAAGGGCCATGGGAATCAAGCTAGAATCCCATTGCAGACTTGGATGCTACTCATTCTTCATATGAGGATAAGGAGGATGATTAGGATGATGATTCTGATGATGATTGATGATTAATGATTTGATCATTGATTTGTTATAGCTGTAGCTTGTAGTATTGTAGGTCGTAGTATAATACTATGATCTATGATGTTATTTTGGACTATAAAGGCCTTTTAGAGCCTACTTCTTGATGTTTGTAACATTTTTGGTTCAATGATGTTTTGCACTAAGTGCTATTTTGGTTGTATGCACTATTTATTGATATATAAATGATAAATTTTGCATACTTGTGTATAAATGGTTTGGATTATATGGATGCACATGAATATATCTATTTTTTCTTTAAAATATGAATATTTTGTGTGTTTTTGGCAAATCAAATTTTTCTTGTTTTTTTTTAATTCTGTTCTCATTCTGACCGGTTCCCAGTCTACAAGGTTTTCTGGTTCGATGACCGGTTCAGTTCCGGTAAAATTACTACTGACATGATTAAAACACCCCGAGCTAGAGGATGCTCCATGGTGTGTTGTTGTTGATGGCGTAAGCTAGGAGGATGGCTCCTCCCACCATATTTAGGCTTCCTTGTCCCTTGTGGCATTGAGTCAACCAGGATTTTGGATGAGGTACGTGAACATGAGTAGGAGACTAGAGTTGTAGGCCTAGGGCCCTTACTATGTATCTCATTGCAATTATGTCATTCTATAAATATAAGCCAAGGTCTAGGAGACAAGATTCAAGCATTAGGGAGGCTTCCTCATGGTATTAGAGATGACGACCGAGAACATTACACAAATCTCATACATGGTCCCCAATGTTGCACCTCTTTGTGGCTTCCAAGTATGCCAACATACACTTGTAACATTTGGGTATGATGGCATTGAACCTTTCAACACCTAAGCCATGCCAGGAAGAAGGGGAGGTTTGCATCTACCCCTTCCACCTTATTGATTTTTTCCCCTCTCATGAACCATTGAAGCATAATGATAGAGAATTTTAGTTGATGGGGTGTTGCGAAGTAACAGAGAGCAACATTGATACTGAAAGAAAATTGATAACATTTTCTTGGACACTGCGCCTTGTCTTATTGCCAAATTATTATTACTACTATTAATTATAAAAAAATTAATATTTGACTTAAATATGCATTTCTTTAAACTAGTATAAATCCATCTTAACCACTAATCTAGAAAGTGTGAAGAGAGATCACATTTCTTAAAGTCAAAACCTATTCTAAATTGAAAAAAACTTACAACTCTAACAAATCTTTGCTATATTTTAGAAAAATTGACAGAAAAATATACACAAAAGTGGGTTAAACTGTAGAATGGTAAGACTTCTTGAAATGTTCTAACCATAAGAATTTATTTTTCCATTTTTTAAAACTATATATAATAGAATATAGTTTAGATTGAAACATTTTTCTTAATATGGGTGAAATATTTTATTTATAGGCGTTATCCACATTAATTTAATTTTTTTGTTATTAATATATTTTTTAATGCAATAGACCACATCATTGTTGAACAATGATGGGAACAAGATGTCGGTGTTGAATGGTGAAAAAATCAAAGAAAAAGCGCCAAAGACATATTACAAATAAGGCAAAGGTTCCACAAGTACTTATTTTGGGTTTCAAAATGGTACATGGAAATGGTAGAAGCACTTGGTCAAAATTTGACATAAGTACAAGGCAAGGCAAGCTAAAAATCACCATGCCGACAGTGTTCGAGGCAAGAAAGTTTTCAAGATATTCAAGTTTCCATTAATTGACGACCAAGGAAGGAACATGTTTGTTTCTACAAGGATATTTATTGTTCTGAAAATTCTAGGAAATTGCAGCAAGATGGTATCTACAATAGCAATACAGGGTCTCCAGAATCAAGGAAAAAGATCAGTTTTCATGAAAAGCTCAAACTGTTGAATTCAAGAAAATTCCAGTGGATTGAGACTATAAGGGTGAGGGGGTTGTACCCTCATCCACATGTTCAGTAATGAAATATCTTTTGGGGTCCAAAATATTCCAGTGGGGAGGAGTGATCAAGTTCTCAAAAAAGAAAGTTATCGGAATGGTGTGGAACCTGAAAAACCACATAGATCTCATCGTTTTGAATACGACGAAACTCATTTCGCAGAAAAACGACACTATATGCTCCAAGAAATGCATTTCTCCCACTTTGTCAATCAGACTAATTTTTGGAAAAAAAAAAGTACAGGGATAGTTCAATCAGCAGTCTATATTGGTGAATGGGCATGCCCATGTGGCAGGTTGACTTGGTCAATGGATTTCCTCTGGAGAATGAGATCGTTCCAAGAGGTACTGCCTGGTTGGTTTGAAATGGCATATTTTAATTGGTTTTTGTGTGGCCAATCACAAGATTCCATGTGGCCCAGCCAGGGGCCACCACGTGGTAGCCCGAGGGCAACCAAAATTTGGTCATGGTTCGAGTGGAGTGAGCAGGCGTCAAACCTGCAACCTCTAGGCATCACGGCACAAGCTTTTCCATCGCGCCATCACATTTAGTTCTTAATATACTATGGGCGTGGCATAGTTTTAATGTGTGTTAAGTTTGGGTTTGGGGGTTAGGGTTGGGGTCTAGCCCCAGCCCTAGTCACCACTCCAAGGGCGGGACCATGGGCGGGAGGCACCCCCGTCTTCCCCCACCCCTCTCATTCCACTAATCATAACCGTAAACGTTAACACCGTTTTTGTGACGTGGGACCACCACCAATGCTGTCGGTAGAGACTGGCACTGTAACCGTCGGGAAGCCAAACCACTTGCCTAACCGCCCATAATGGACATCAATGTGACCACTCCCGAGTTAACCGCTGACGGTTATCAAACCTTTCGGTAGGATTTTTAATTAAAAAATATATTTGGGCTAAAACCATAGGGTTTAAAATTTGACTTTAAGGCCTTATTGGGCAAATTAGCGCGCCAACAATTTTGCCCGATTTTTTGGGCAATTTTGTGCTCAGTTAGCGAATTTCGGGGCGAAAATGTAGGTTTGGTGCCAAATTTGGAGGAATTTATGGAGTGGCTAGTGCAAAACTTGGGGAAGACATAACTAATTCAATTTTTGACCAAATTTGAGGCAGAAAGAGGCTACACTAGCATTTTTGGGTATTCTGGAGCTGATAGAACATGTTTTAGAGTTATTTTAACATTGTAAACATCTGTAATCACACTTTTGAGCATAATAAAAGAGGGCCAAGCCATTGGAAGTTGGAAAAAGGAGACGTATCCCAGGCGGGGTGAACTCATTCATCATTTGTTGTTGTGTTACTGTTTATGGTGATTTCCATGTTTGTTAGCCGATATTATTCAATGTTTTTTTTATGTTAATTTGCTCAAGAATTCACATAAAAACACTGAAAAAAGCATGGTTAACTTGCAATTTACCTCACAATCTTCAAGCACTTTGTTTATATTCTGAATTGGAATTTAGCACAACAAACACTAATTTTCCCATTTAGATCAATACTAGGTTATAATACTTTAACTAAAACTATCTAAACATGTATATTCATTTTTTTTATTATAGTGAACAATGTTTTTGTATTTAGATAATATTTTATTTTTATTTTAAAAGCTACACTTGTCAACTCCACATTGAGCTGATGGAATCATGCATACACTCATATTGGGCTATAGAATGGGCTGGCCCCAACAATTACGCAACAATAAAATATAGTAAAGTGATAGTAAGAATTAAGCATCAAGAGCTCAATGACACCTATGAACATACTATTAATTTTTCCACTATTCTATGCTAGTAGAATTGCTTAGCCAAATTCTTTTTTAAATTTGAAATAGTTTTTAAATAAAGTTATTATCTTATAATAAAAATGAGAAAAAGTAATTCAAATACAATAGAAGACAACCAAGAACATGAGACAAGAGAGGCACAAGATTTAAAAACCAAGGAAAAATCCCACAAGGGGGAAGGCACTTTAAAATTCTTCTTCTATTAGATTGTCATCAAATGTTCAACAAAGAGATACAATGTTCCAATTCATTAATAATGAGTCAAAGGTCAACAAATTTGACTATCCAATTCAACTAACCAATATCCAATGAGAGATTAGGTCAACAGTCAAATATGATCCAAAGTCATAGTTTGCAATTTTGGTCAAAGTCAACATTACTCAATAGTAGTCAAAGGTGCCTTAACTAGTCAATGTTCAACATCAAATCCTCTTGGTCAACAGTTAAAATATTTGACCTCCTTTGTTGGTCAAACTTTAGTCAAAACAGTGCCAAAACGACGCATTCAAAGAAGAGAGAAAGTTGTGGTCAAACTTCAAATTTCTACATTCAAACTTTAATCAATAGATCTATGGTCTTCCCAAGTCAAAGTGCCCAGAAAAATTTGGTTCCTTCACCAAGAAATTTGGCCTCCAAAAATCCAACTTTTTCAAGTGAAACCAAGTCAAAATGCCAAGTCAAAGTTGATCAACAACTGCCCAATCAAAAATTCAATGTAGAAAATCTGATTTAGCCTCTTTCCCTTCGCAGGGGCGAACTCAGACTCCTTGCTTCAGACCTGTGAGAATCAATCAAGAGAAGACGAAGAAGAAAATATGAGTTGATGTGATGTTCAAATGAGGTGACCTTGATGAGTATTTATATGTGACTTTGGAGACCCGAATTGTCCTTTAGGTTGACCTATATTTTTGTGTATTCATGTGTTTTCCATTAAAAATTTATAGTTTCCCTTAACCAAATTAAATTCTTCCAAGAGCAGAGACATTAAAATTTTATATTTTCCCTTAACCAAATTAAGTTCTTCCAAGAAAAGAGTGGGAGTTGAAATAAATTAACACAAACCCTTTTTAAATTAAATTGAAAACCAAAAAAGACATAATTACCATTGAAATATTTTGTGAAGCTTAAATTCCTATTATCCACTTCATATAAATGATTAAATTAAAATTCTAAAATTTCCATTCTAATATAAATACACCTATCAACTTAAAAATATAAATTAACATAATAAATAACTATACAAAATGACTTCATATAAATGATTAAATTAAAATTCTAAAATTTATATTCTAATATAAATACACCTATCAACTTAAAAATATCAATTAACATAATAAACAACTATAAAAAATGTCAAATAAAGTTAGGTCATCTCATAATAAACAACTACACAAAATGTCAAATAAAGTTTTGTCATCTGATTGCACAAAAAGATTGTTTTATTTTCCATCAGTGGCATAATGATGACAAGTATTATTATAATGACTGATTTCCAAGCCAATGAAATTTAGTATTAATCTTTAAAAATCAAATCAAATCAAATCTTATCTTAATCCATCACAGCCAAGTTTTTCTTAATTACCAAACAAAACAATATGTCAAAGGTTACCAGCCACAGGTTAAGGGAGAAAAACAAAAAAATATATATAAACATAATCAAGTCTCTCTATAGTGCCCTACAAAAGGGTTAGTATCAACCCCAAAAAAATCACGTCCAATGAAATCCTTTGTGCAAAGTCATGCATGAACAAATTATGAATCGCGTGGATTATGGTCCGAATTAGGTCACTGCGATGCTGCATGTCTATGCGTTCATTTTCAGTGACTCATTTTTAAATATATTATAGCCATTCTCATCTCAAACTTTGAACAATTCAAAAGATATTTTGGCTCAATCTACTGGGCAGGAGCCATCATGATTCGCATAAACATAAACATATGCCGACCCTTCACATCGCATTGATTGTACTGGATAAGAATCTACTGTTCACTATTTTCTCATGAGACAAGGAGCTCCATATTTTGTCATTTTCACTGTATTTATGGCTTTGTTTATATAGATTTATAGAGTTGACAAAAGTAGCAATTCTCTTAATCCAATGACGTCACCTTGTGATCTCGAGGAGGGACTTTAGGTGGGGCTTTAGGTTTACGTTGAAGAAGGAATGGAGGGTTTCTGATAAAAGAATCAAGGTTTTTGGGGTTGGAGGAGTTTTCATAACTAAGATCTAGGGTTGGGAACGTTTTTTGCGAAGGATGAATACAACGGAGGAAGAGGAATGGCTAAAAGCACAGGGGATAAGCATGAGCATAGATCTGGATCTCATCACTGCGGCAAAACAGCAACTACTGTTTCTTGCTTCAGTCGACAGGTATCGGTGCCTCTATGACGGACCAGCTTTACAGAGAGCCATTTACAGGTACATATTCCTTTTCTCATTGTGAAGCTTCTCACAACTCTTCTCTAATATGTGAAAAAACATTCTGATTATTTGAGAATGTTAATTTTTGTGATTCATTGCTTATTCGATATTCCATAAAACTTTTTAGAAAAATCACATTGGAATATTTTTGTAATCCATTGCTTATTTGTTAAAACTCTTCAAGAAAATCACATTGGAATATTTCTGTAATCCATTGTTTATTCATAAAACTCCTAAAAAATTCATATTAGAATTCACAGAAACAATGTTTTTTTAGCTACTAAGTGTAATTCATATATAATAACTAGACTCTGAATTTTCTTATGTTGAATTATGTATTACTCCAAGCTTGTGTGTCTAAAATTTTTCTTATTCTGCTAGGCAAAATTGCAGACACTGAATTTTGTGTTAGTGAATTTTGGTTTCCTTTGCACTAGGCAAAATATTTAATCTTAAATAAAAAAACTACAAGGCATGAGGTTTATTTAGTTGAATTTTGTACTCGCCATCATTTTTTGGATGGTTTATTTAGTTGATGTTTATTAAGTGTAGTATAAAATGTAAATTTGGATATTTTCTGAATTTTCTGCCGTGTATTACTTCTTCAAATTTAGTTATAGACACTGATTTTTTTTTATTGAATTGAGTATTAATTCAATATAAAAATTTGTGTCGGAAGCATAGTATTTTGTTTTAAACAAAAACCATGATATATTTATGTAGTTGAATTTTGTATTGATCATCTTTTTCTTTTTCTTTCAATTGTATGAACTGAATTTTCTTTTAATGAATTTTGTATTATTAATCATCAATTTACTAAACTGAATTTTCTTTTAATGAATTTTGTATTTGTATTATTAATCATCAATTTACTAGTTGGTACATATATTAAATTGTTCTTTCAATTTTTTATTGAATTTTGATACAGCATATATTTTAGGATTGAAATTTATATTAATTATATTTAAATATTTAATTTTTTTATGTTTTTTTGGATAATAATGTTTGTTTAATATAATTTTATTAAATTTTATTATTTTATATATATTAATATTTTTTTTAAAAACATTTTGAACCTTCAAGATTTGAAAATAATTTTATCTTTTTTATTTTAAATGAAAGAAAAAAGTTATTGGTACCATATTAATCCGCAACATAAATTCACTTAAAAGTAGAGCATGGTTACTCTTTCTTTATGTTTTCCGCAATATAAATTCACTTAAAAGTGGAACATATTTACTCTTTCTTTATGTTTTAAATGTTAAAGATGTCAATTTACAAAACCTAACTCTTTAGGTGGAAAAGATCACAATAATTATGCAAGCCATAAAAACTAACTCAATTGGAAAAGAATCACAATAATTATGCAAGCCATGAAAACTAACCCAAATAATGTTTATGTGTTTATTTTTTTTAAAATATATAAATAGCATTATCATTCTTATTATTATTATTTTGTAAAATTTTGAAACAAATTTAAACTTCAAACATGTTTTATCCTTTATATATTTTAATTTTAGTTTATAAATTTTATATATTACAATTTATCTATTTATATATATATATATATATATATATAATATATAAAGATAATGATAATTAGTTGTCAACATTCATCATTCAACTAACAAAATTGAATATAATTCTAGGGATAATTACATTCCTTCTTTACAACTATTTGAAATAATCTCAATTAATATATAATACAATTAACTTATTTTAATAATCTTAATCAATATATAATACAATTAAGATTGAAAACAACTTAAAAAATTATGCTAAAAATAATTTCCAGTGTCTCCAAAGAACATTGTTTAGAGCCTCAAGACATCTTTGTAAGTTCAAGCACCAAAAAACTACTAAAAATAGAAAATTGTCGAAATATGAAATTGTGTTGGAAATTGTTGGCATTGTAGTGTTGGCATTGATGTAAACAAGGACTTAAAACTATTTTTCATGTCATTGATGTCAACCTCATGATTCTAAAACTCATGGTTTTTGGTTTGTATGGATATCTTTAGACACTAATGTGATGTAGAGGTTGATTTTTCCAGTGATATTAATCCATGGAGAGGTGTTTGGCCAACTATGTCTCCATGTCCATGATGATTGAGGTGTTTCCCTTAAGATAACTTGATTCTCGTGAGATGTTGTTAGATTTTTAATTTGGTTAAGGACAATTACATTCCTTCCTCACAACTACTTGGAATAATCTCAATCTATATATACATTCACTGAGATTATTAAAATAATTTAATTGTATTATATATTGATTGAGATTATTCTAAGTAGTTGTGAGGATGAAATGTAATTGTCCCTAACCAAATTCAATCATGTGACAAGGAACTCACCCAAAATGAATATTAAAATAAATAAATTGTATTATATATTGACTGAGATTATTAAAATAAGTTAATTGTATTATATATTAATTAAGATTATTCCAAGTAATTGTGACGAAGGAATGTAATTGCCATAACCAAATTCAATCTTGTGACAAGGGACCCACCCAAGATAAATAATAAAATAAATTAATTGTATTATATATTGACTGAGATTATTAAAATAAGTTAGTTGTATTATATATTGATTAAGATTATTCCAAGTAGTTGTGAGGGAAGAATGTAATTGTCCCTAACCAAAATTCATTCTTGTGACAAGTGACCCAAAATGAATATTAAAATAAATTAATTGTAATATATATTGATTGAGATTATTATAATAAGCTAATTGTATTATATATTGATTGAGATTATTCCAAGTAGTTGTGAGGAAGGAATGTAATTATCCCTAACCAAATTTAATCTTGTGACAAGGACCCACTCAAAATTAATTTTAATACAGGTTCTTAATCATTAAAGTGATATTTTTTATTATAACCATTAAATCCACTCATATCTTTTATTATAAAATGATATTTTTTAATAGAAATAATGATTCGATAAATACGAATATATATATATATATATATATATATATATATATATATATAAAACAAACCCGTAAAAAACATAAACTACATTAAAAATAATGAAAAGACGTGAATTTTTTCATTCAAATTTTTATATTTTTATTTTTTTCAAAATATTATTGAAACAAAAATTAAATTAAAATTGTATTTACTCTTATATTTGTAAAAATAAAAATAAAAATAATATATATATATATATATATATATATATATATATATATATAACATCATTAAACATAAAAATATTTAGTTTTACAAAATCATATATATAATTAATTAATTAATTTACATAAATTATGAATTATAGTAATGTTTAGATTTTTTAAAATTATTTTTACAAACATTCATGGATTATATCTTTGTTTAAAAATATTTAGTTTTACAAAATCATATATATAATTAATTAATTAATTTACATAAATTATGAATTATAGTAATGTTTAGATTTTTTAAAATTATTTTTACAAACATTCATGGATTATATCTTAAAATATAGATAATATATAATATACAATAAATAATTAATATGATATATTAATTGTGTTAGAATATTGAAGTGTTTTAATAATTAAGTTTGATATAAGAAGACCAACTTTTTACAATTTTATTTTTTCAAATTTATTATTATTGAAATTTATTTAAAAAATTCAATTTTATTATTATTAAAAATTTATTAAAAATATTTATGTATTAATGGTAAATTTGATACTTTTAATATTAATATTTTTATTATATTTGGACAATGTAATATTAATATCATTTAAATTTGATTAGTAATTCCATTGTACTTAAAATTTTAAATTTATGAAATTGTTAATTTTAAGAATCTACCTTCTGTGATCCATATAAAATTGTAAAAACTCTTTCGGTAATAATCACATATAAAGTAACATTGTGGACACGTTTCGAACCAACCAGTGTGGTTCATCATTTAGCTTATTATAATTTTGAAATTTAATTGTTTATTTATACGAGTTAAAATAGTATAAATATGTTGTAAAAATAATGCAAAATAATGTAAAGGTTTTTAATTACTTTTAATAATTAACTTCATTTAGTTAAAAATCCATCATTCATATCAAATTAAAAATATTACTTTACCTTTACAGTCTAAGGATCAAACATCCACACTTATTATTTTTAATAACAAAAAAAATTATTATGATATTACTCTTTAATATTTACACACTACATACTTAATTTGATAACAATGGAATTTTTATTATCAAATAAATGACTAAATATGAAAACAAATTAATTGCAAAACACAATACTCGTAACAAAGAAAGTTAATTGTGAAGCATAACTCCAATAATTTAGAAATTAAATTTCTGAATTATATTGATAAGACTTTTTTTTTTTTTGTAAATTATGAGGATCTATTCACATTAATAAAAAACATATAGTACAAAAAAAGCCACCTTGCCTACTATCTGCAGAACCAAAAAAAAAAAAATGCTAGTTCAATCCCACACTCAGGGATTTGGAAACAGGGGAAAAGAAACTGAGTTGGGAGAACGAAAACATGGACAAAATGAAAACAGTAAGCGCGCAGGCTCAACGAAATAAAAACATGAGGAGCATGCCAAAAACATGAGAGAAACAGAGAATTATAGGCCCGAGGGGGACGGCACCACATCTTCGTCGCTGAAAAAGTCATCAATGTTGATCGGTCTTTCGGCAGTACCTTCCTCCAAGTCAAAGAGGGAGCACTGAGATGGTCCAGCCTCCTAAGGAGAGCCCTTGGAAGAGGCCTCGGCCTTTACCCTTAGATTAGGATCATCGACTTTCTGATGAAGCACCGATTTTCTTTTCAGCAGCTCGTAATGTGGGGAGGAGCTATCAACAAATCTCAGATGATGAATCGTCTTAACATAAGTTTCGAATTTGTCCGAAAGAGCTTGAATCTTCTTATCCAGCTACCTGTTGACCCTGCTCTGCCCCTGGAGCGCAAGTGAAAGGAGAGTTTTGGTGTGCCAACGAAGGTCTATGGCACGCATGTAGAGATTCTCCCTGCTTCTGGTTAAACCCGGGTCTGGAATCCAATGGAATTCATGGTCGGCATTCTCGGTTGGGGTGGCCCGTCGACGAGCCGTCGCTTCAACTTCCAAACCATTCCAAATCTCCCGCGTAGGCTCCGGGGTATTGTCCCTGTAATGACGAACTGCATTTCAAGCCAGAGTCTCCACTCCAGTGACAGGGTGATGAGAGGGATTCTCCCACTGGGTCATGCAGCTGCGCCGAATAGGAGGAGGAGGATGTCTGCATCAAGGGGCCATGGTAGGATGCTTAAACCAAGAGGGGAAGTTAGCCAACGGCAGGCACTGCACCGGAAAGCCAAAATAGTTGCTACGAGAGGGCCTGAGGGAGAACAAGGCATGGGAGAAGAAGGCCGAAAGGCAGTAGCGAAACTTAGCGAAGGGGTTGCTGAACCACAGAGCGAAGTGAGGGAAAAAAATTGGGTGAGGAGAATTTATGGGCACAAGCCAAGGCGGGCTAGCCACAAGCGAACAACTGTGACACACACAGATAACTTTAATGGAGTCAAACAAGGAATAATGGCTGAGCATGGGAGCATGCCATGGTGATCTAATCAAGGACTGGCCACCTCTCGAATCAATCGAATGAATGTTAAATGAGTACCCTATCATCATGAATTTGAGGATTGGGCGGCTGCGACATGACCCTTGCCTTGTGTAGGTCATTGTTGTTGATAATTTTACAATCTTTCTTAACTTCGGGTGATTCGATTGCATGCCACTCATGGGAGACGAGTTGATCATGGGTTTTTACCCCATGGTTGGCAATGTAGTCAGCCAAACTGTTGGCCTTTCTTCTTACTACGTGAAATGAGAGCCCTCTCACCTCCTTGATGTTGTCATTGATTCGTTGAAGAATTTAGTTGAGGCGCCAGTTGTCTCAGACTTTAGCCACACTTCGGCCATGCTACAATTTCCTGCAAGCTTGGGTAGCAATATATTGATAAGACTTTGAATTGAAAAGGAATAAATGTATTATTGTGAAAAAATTATGGATTCAAATTTAAAAATAAAAATAAAAATAAAAAAATAAAAAATAAAATTAACATATTATAATTAATATATAAAAAACACATTATAATATATAAAAAACACGTATGGTTTAAAATACACATTATTATTGATTCTGTTAAATTATAATTTTTTCATATAAATAAATAAATAAATCTTGATAATATTTAATAATTTTTATTTTTAATATATTATTATATTTTTATTTTTAATATATTATTATATTATAATATATTTTTTATTAAATTTATATTCGTTATTGGATGTTCGTTGTATTTTCCTTGTATACAATCGTTTAAGATCTTTCCCATATCCATTTTGGTGAGATATTTTTCATTGTCTATCCACAAAACACACACATATAAAAAAGCATATTATTTGTTATTTTAGGTGTTTGTTTGCCTTCAATGTAAACATACCACTTCGATCCCATGTGTTAGTTAAAATGTGCTCTATGTTGTAAGGGCTTCATAGTGAGGTTTCTTTAGTTCGTTTTTCTTATCTCAGGGGATGTTGGTTGTACCTTGTTTAGCCATTTCTTTTCTCTATTCATTTTTGTGACAAATCTTTCATAGTACATTCACAACCAATATATATATGCTAATTGTCATTTTATGTGTTTGTTTGCATCCAATGTAAACATACCACCTCTATTCCATTGGTTAGTTAATATGTGCTCCATCTTGTAAGTGTTTCATTGTAATGTTTCTTTGGTTTGTTCTTCTTATCTCTAAGACCTTGCATCCATTGCATGCACTCTACACTACGATATGGTTGCTCTATTGCTTGCCAAAATTGCTTTTCCATTATGAAGACAGAAAAAAGCGTATCACCGAATATCCTTCTACCTGCATCTATTGTTTTCCAATTTTCATTTTTTATACTTGTAGCATAAATTAGTGAAGGGATGCCTCCATGTTGTGCTCTCTATAGATGTGAGTTAGCCTCTGTGTTGTGCTCTCTGTAGATGATTCATCTTTCGTGTTGTACTCTTTGTAGATAGTGAGATAGCCTCTGTATTGTGCTCTTTGTAGATGTGTTGTATATGGCATGTGTGAAACTGTTGGATGAGATAGTCAGTACACCTACGCCAATTCGTGAGGAGTCGAGGGTAAAAAGTTGTGGCACTAGTGATCCCTTGTATAATGGTCAGTGAGTCACCATATACATGTATATGAGTCATCTCCTTCTGTTGGGAATATCACAGGAGCCCCCAAATGGCCAATAGTTCAGCTTTAGTGTTTGAACCAAGTCCACCTAACCAGGATCATTTGTATTTATTATCCTTGTCATAGTAGAGTATTGTACCACATTCGCACTGATCCTCTTGAGTTGTGCCATCGAAGAAGCCTATCGACATGTTAATGTTAGGCTTGTGGAATCCAAAAGACAAATCTCGATCCTGATGTGAACAAGGAGTCATTTCGCCTAGCCATCCAAGAACCTTAGAAAAGGTCCTTTATATATTTTGTGGTCTCCCCCTAAATATAACCTAATTCTTGGTTTTCCATGTTTCCCAGAGTAGAAAGAGCGAGATATAATACTGGATGCCCTTTCCTTTCAGTCCCCACACAGTCCATCTTGTCTTAGAAGTTTTATAAAATGATTCATAAAATTATTCCAATCTGCCGCCACAATCTCAAGTAGGCTGAGTTGTCTAGCATCCTTCCAATGTGGTATATTGGCATCCCACCCGCAAATAGCCTGTTCTAAGAATATGATACCTCTGCGATGTAGAGCGACTATGGTTCCAAGCGATAAAGCATTAGAATCATGTAAACTCGCAATGTCATCAAAGTTTATTAGTATGTCATTACCTCTGCCAAAATTTCTCTTGGCCCTTCTGAGGATCCACGTCTTAACCTTTTGGAAGCTTGATATGTATGAGATATTAATGTAAATTTTCTTAAGGGTTTGTAAATTGTAAGTGTTAAAATTGAGTTTTTGAGATTTTTTATGTTAATTTTTAAACACGTAAAGCATGAAAGTAAACTATGAAAATGCAAGAAATATCAGATAAATACACCATAAAAATAACCACAACACAACAAATGATGAAGGAGTTCACCCCTCTTGGGCTACGTCTCCTTGGTCCAACTTCCAATGGCTTGGCCCTCTTTCATTATGATAAAAGTGGTTATTACATACAGTTACAATGCTCAAATGGCTTCAAATCCTATTCCATCAGCTCCAGAACACCCAAAAATGTATGTCTAGCCTCTTTCTACTCCAAAATTGATTAAAAACTGAAGAAGTTATGAGCCTCCCTAGTTTTGTTGCTAACTGCACCACAATTTCCTCAAAATCCAGACTGGTCCTACAAATTCGCCCTGAATTGGGCTAATGGAGTGACAATTTTGTGGATTTTTGGGCGAAATTTTCAGACTATTAATTTTCCCAATAATGCCTAAAATCCACATTTTAAACAATAATAATTATGGTTAATTAAAAAAAAATTATAAAAAAAACAACAGTTATCCTAACCATCGGCGGTGAGGGTGGTGGTGTCACATGGGTCGTTATGTGGGTAATGGATACAGTGTGGATGGATGTCTACACCTATGCTCCCCCGATCTCGTGTTATGGGTCATATGCATATGATATGGGGGATCGGGGCTAATCCCAGGCCCCCTTCCCCCAAAACTCCACCACATATAACATTTAAATAACATTTTCGGACCATAGTTGAACAAGAAGCATTGTAGCCCGACTCGTTATGCAGTGGTTGTTTGGAAGTAGGTTGTTCTGTCGAATCCCTTCGATGGTGCAGTTCATATTTAAACATATTTTGGTGGCCCTCGTGTTGCCACGTGGTGGCCTCCAATTGTGTCACATGGAAACATGTGGTTGGCCATCAACCAACCAATCAAACTCGCCCGCAATAGTGCCAATCAAAGTGTGTGTTAATCTCAAATTAAGTTGTTGACACTCAATTTTCTTTTATTGAATTGAGTACTAATTCAATATAATAATTTGCCTAAGAGGTATAATATTTTGTTTCAAATAAAAACTATGATGTTTATTTACTTGAATTATGTATTGATTGTTTTTTTTCAATTGCATATATTGAATTTTTTTTAATTGAACTTTGTATTACTCATCAATTGGTGCATATACTAAATTTTCTTTTGAATCATTTATTGAATTGTGATTAATGATAATATATGTTACATATTTTAGGATTGAAATTTGTATTAAATAAATTTAAACATTTAATTTAGATTTTTATGTTTTTAGATAATATTTTTTTTATATAAATTTAATTAAATTTAATTATTTTATATATATATGTTTGTTTGTTTTCATCAAAAACATTTGAAGTATGAAAATTTATTTGAGAAAAAAATGTATCTCTCACTCTAACAGAAAGAAAGATTATTAGTACCTCATCTATCCAATTCACTTCAAAGTGTAGCATGGTTACTCTTTCTTTTTATTCTAAAACTTAAAAATGTAAACTTATAAAACTTGTCTCTCTAGATAGAAAAAAATCACAATAATTTTGTTAGCCATAAAAAAAAACTAACTCAATTAACTTTTATATATTTATTTTTTAAATATATAAGCATGGTCATCTTTTCTCTTATTATTATTATTTTATAAAATTTTAAAACAAATTTAAACTTCAAACATGTTACATGTTTATATATATATATATATAAATTCTATATATATATATAAACATTTGTCATTTAATTGACAAAATTGAATTTAGTTGGGAATGATTTTGTTCCTTCTTCACAATCACCTTAAATACTTCAATCAATTTATAATTAATTTAATTTATTTTAATATATATATATATATATATATACACCAAAGATCTATATGGTGGGAATGAGCACAAAAGGAACATTACACTGTCGTCAAGGAAGAATACTCTCCATAAAACTTTGAATCGTAAGAAATCAGGCAAGATAGAAACAACCCTCAAGACAAGCAGGCGGAAAGCCCCGCCCAACAACAAAAAAACGAACTCGACAACCCCTCTAGCATCAACAATTATGAGGATTCGAATACCACTTAGTAGAAAAGCGAATCTCCTAGATCCCGAAGATAAGACACCAGTGTCCCAAGAATCAGAAGAGATGAAGTAGGTGCAAGATAAAGGAAGTTGGAAGACCGTAGAGAAGAAAAATAAAGCTACAACACCAATCTCGCCAAGAAAGACGAGAAGCCAGGAAATTAAGAACTAAGAAAATTATAGGTCCGATAGACCAAAGTTTGGTCTCAGTGGACGTTAACCACCACCACCACCATCATCATAATATATATATATATATATATATATATATATATATATATATATATAGATAGATAGATATAGATATAGATATAGATATATAGATATATCATTTTCTTAAGAAAAATAGTAGATAGATGATACAACTCTACTTATTTAAAATATATATAAAATAAAAACAAGCAAACAAATAATGAAAACATAAATTGTATAAAAAAAAATTAATTAAAGATTAATTTGATTATCCTTTTTTATTTTTATTTTATTCAAAATTTTATTTAAACAAAAATTAAATTTATAATTTTATTCGCTAATTACGTTGTAAAGCGTACTTATTTGAAAACAACTTTCCCAAAGTGTTACGTGTATCATTATGAATCATAGATTTTGATGTTAGAGGATTCAAACAATATCTGCCTTAGGATTAAATACAGTTATTATTAATCAGTTACATAAAAACAATTTTACAAATAATCGATTTCATCTTTGCCCGGTTTGGTTGGTTATATGATCACAGCGAGAATGGCAAAGACCCTGCATAAATGAGCAGAATTATTACTTGCACCATATTTGGAATAACGGCCTACAACAACAAAGATTTTTGTGAGGTGAATAATAAGGTCATCCTTGCGTGGTTTTCTTGGTTATATGATCACAGCTACAATGGCAAAGACCCTTCGTAAATGAGCGGAATTCTTACTTGCACCATATTTGGAATAACCGCTTGAACCAACAAAGATTTGTGTGAGGTGAATAAGAAGGTCATGGGCCACTGGCGTAGGTTCGTCTCACAATCATAATGGCTCTCCTTTGCAAGCTCCCTGGGGATTAATTTATTACAATGGTCATTTTTTGCAAGCTCTCTAGGGATTGAATTATTAAGAAATTACAGGGAAGAATGATGATAATGTTGTGGGAATATTATTCCCTGTAGTTATTTGTTATTAGGAATTATGGTGATGGCTACCTGCAGATGGGAAGTACAAGAATGCGGTATTTGAGTTGAATCCCCTAACAATGCGGTATTTGAGTTGAATCCCCTAACAACAATCGCAGCATTTCAGTTGAATCCACTAAGAACAACACATGCTTTTTTTTCTACCCATCAATTCATGCTTTGACAATTTTTTTAATATTTTTTCTTGGTAGTTTCTTCTGTTTCATTGTTTTCTTATGTAATTTATTGAGAATAAAAAACAAAAAACAAAACAAGGGGTTTCATTAATTAGAAGGGGTTTTCTAAGAATTTTAGGCACAATGAATTGGTGAATAATTCGTTTTCACAATTTTCTTTATTAAAAAGTTTTAACATACAATTTAATTTGTAATTTAATGATTTGTAGTATTTAGTTTGTAATATTTATAAAATAATTTTGTAATTTGATGATTTGTAGTATTTATTTTGTAATATTTATAAACCCTAATCTTGTTTTTTAAAAACAAAAACATTAAAACAAACAACACAATTAATTGACAAATAAAATAATTAATTGTTGGGAGACTGGTTAGAAACAAAAACATTAAAAAAAACAACATAATTAATTGTTGGGAGACTTGTTAGAAACAAAAACATTAAAACAAACAACATAATTATTGTTAGAAGTTTGATAGTTTCTTGGCTACTAGTAAAACTTTACTATCCACTTTTTCATTTACAATCCATTTTTTTAATTTGAGTTTTAAACTCTATAGAATAGGTAAATAAAACATTGTAGAAATTATTCACAACATAATTTAGCCTACACTTACTTCTTAGAAATAAAAACATTAAAACAAACAACATAATTATTGTTGAGAGAATCCACCTAGATCACAGTGGGGGCTTGCTTGTCCTTTTCAATGATGTTGAATTGGAAATCTCCACCAAAGCCTTACACATTATAGTTGAAACAAATAGGGCTTCATTTATCTCAACCAAATCCTTACCCATTATAGTTTTGAAATTATTTTAGAATTTTATTTCTCTTTTTTTAATCAAATGTAGGGTTAGAAACAAGAATTTTTTTAATTTGTTATAGGGTTAAAATTTTAGTTTAGCATGGAAAGATGTTATAATTTTATTTATTTATTTTTATTTTTCTTTTATAATGATTGTTAATTTTCTACCTTTAAATATTTTTATTATGTTTTATTTTATAAAGTAGTTAAACATATTTATAATATTTTTATTTTTACTTTTAAAATTTTATTTATATGTTATTTTATTAATTAATTAACTTTGTATTACAATTTGGAAAGTCACTACCAGATTTTGTAAGTTATATCATTAAATACCCAAGTTATACCATAGATGAGTTGTTATTCTTTGTGGTTTTGATATAATCTCTTTTTTCCCATTGAAAATCTATTTTTTGGTACTTACATACTTATGGTTCTTACAGAAGAAATGGTTATACTAATCGAACACCTCATTTTCTAAACTTCTTGAATGATGATATTTCATCTTAGGACCAAATAACTGGTACTTATCTAAAAATGATATTAACATATGCAGTTGTAACCAAATTATGTAACTGAATAGCCCAATCTTGTTGTTCACATTTCCTCTATACTACTCTTTCCTACCTGCATGATTCATGTGAGGGAATTTCCTCTATACTACTCTTTCTTATGTTAGTGCTTTACAGCGTTTCCTTTGCAACTTATGGTCCAATTGCTATAGTATAATTTTATTCACTTACTTTTATATTTGTAATAAAAAACTAAAAATGTAAATATTTTCAAATCTAATAAATAAAATATAAAACATGAAATATTTAGTTTTAGAAAATTCTTTATGATGATGATGATGATGGTGGTTAACGTCCACTCAGACCAATCTTTGGTCTATCGGACCTAAAGAAAAGAGTTATTTAGTTTGATTTAAGATTTTATTCTTATGTTCAAAAAGCTTGGAGAGAAGCCTCCCGAGCTCACTATAATTTTGACATCTTAAAAGGCTAGGAAGGTCAGTATTGCAACAAAGATTATGAAATTGAGCTCTAATGTGGTTGTACTCGGGGCACTCTAAGAGGAAGTGATTTTCATCCTCATGTTCATATTCTCACATAGATGGCAAATCCTTTCCATCCATGGTGTTTTAGGAACTGTCCAACGACCTGTTTCACTATGAAACTCATGAGAGTTCGTTCTAATCTTGGCTATATTAATTTTCTTCTTGGCTATATATAAATAGATAGATAACTAATTTGCATGACCTATGAATTATAGCAATGTTTAGAATTTTATTTTAAAGATTGGATTATATTTTAGAATATAGATAATATATAGTAAATGATTAATATGATACATTAATTGCATTAGAATATTGAAGTGTTTTATTAATTAGATTTGATATAAGATGAAGGTAAAAGTTTTATAATTTCATGTTTTCAAATTTATTTTTATTGAAAATTGATTAGAAATCTTAATTTTATCAAATTTGATTAGAAATTTTAAATTTTATCATTATTGAAATTTGATTAGAAAATTTTGTTAAAAGCATTGATGTATTATAAATATATTTAATACTTTTCAATATTTTTATTATATTCAGACTATCCAATATTAATATCATTCAAATTTGATTAGTAGTTTCATTGTAATTAAAATTTTGGATTTATGAAATTATTAATTTTAATATATAAATAAATTTAATATGGTTAAATATACTTATCATAATTAGATTAAGTATTATTAACATTTATAATTTATAATTTTATTAATCTATTCTTTTGAGATGTTTAAAAATAGATATTGTATTATATTTCATTATTTTTAATGATGAGAAAAAAAATTAATTTTAAACATCATTTTAAATAGAGTGAGGCAAGCCATTTTTTAATATGTTTAAATTGCTGCTCTAACCAAACAAGGAAACAAAATAGCTAAAATTGGCAATTTATTTATGGTAGATCAAAAATATTTTAAATGGGGTTATATATAATTTAGTTTTAACATGTTTTGAATTTGAAATTTAACTGTTTATATTTATATAAGTTAAAAAATAGTGTATATATGTTATAGATTTTTAAATGTTTTTAATAGTTTAAAAATAAATCATTCACATCAAATTAATGAAATCATTTTAATTTTACAGTTTAAGAGTCAAACACTCATACTTACTATATCATTTTAATTTTACAGTGTAAGAGTCAAACACTCATACTTACTATTTTAATAACAAAAGAAATTTTATTATAATATTACTTTTTAATATTTACACACTACATACTTAATTTGATGACAATGGAAATTTTTACTACCAAACACATGGAAGTAATCAAAACACAATACTCATAAAAAAGAAAATTAATTGTGATGCATAACCCCAATGATTTAGAAATTAAATTTATGTTATATTATACTTATAAGACTTTAAATTGAAAGTGAATGATTGTATTATTGTGAAAAGATGATAGATTCAAATCTTCCATTCAAATGATAGATTCAGTGTTGTGTTATTGAGATTTGTTTCTCGGGTTTATGAATAGGTACGAGCAGTGCTGGCTTCCATTGCTTGCTGAACATACCCTATGGGACAATGCAAAGTTTCGGCTTGTTGTTCCTCTCGACTGTGAATGGATTTGGCACTGCCACAGGCTCAATCCGGTATGAACTGAACAAGTCATGGCTGTTGTAATGTTTAAGCATTGGACACTAATTTCTGGTTCTTATTGCTTTTAATAAAATGTGGTCTGCAGGTCCAATATGGAAAGGATTGCAATAAGATATACGGCAGAATACTGGATGCTTCTTTTGTGGAGTCATCTAGGTCCAGAGAACCTGACAGAAAAGAGACCGAAATTATATGGAAATACTTTTATCCAGAAGAACCATATGACCTTGACTTGAGTCATTCTGTTGCAGGGAAGTCTGCTGGAATTATTTTTAGAAGTATGCTTAAGATTCAGTATGATCTTACTGAAGCAGTCAGGAGGCAAAGTTCATTCTTTCACCAGGTATTTAAATTATGTTCTGTTTCCTCTTGTCTTTCAGTAATTTTATGTATATGTTGCTCTCTCTGTTTCTTCATATTTTGAACTAGGTGATGTGGTCTTTACAGGTGTCACGGCCATACATGTTTGATGATCGGTTCCTTAGAGGAGCTGAAGAAAGATACAAGGGTTTTCTGTACCTTATCAAGAAAAACAAGGAAAATTCTGTCAACTGCTTCTGTGTTCCAACCTATGACATTGATTTGATGTGGCATTCTCACCAGCTGCAGCCGAGTGCTTACACGAGAGACATGCTGAATTTGCTGGGCAAAGTGCTGGATCACGATGACATGGATTCTGACAGAAGCAAGGGTGAGAAACTGGACGTTGGATTCACAGAAACCAAAAGACAATGGGAAAGCACTTTCGGCAGGTGCTACTGGAGAGCTGGTGCTATGCACAGAGGAGACGCACTTCCCCTTGCTCCTCTCTTGTCAGAGAACTGTGATCGTGAGGACTTTGATGGTGACGACTCTTATTGTTTGGGCCAACCTCTGTTTCACTCTAATACAGATCAGTTTCAGACGTATCAGACACCAGTAAAGATGGTGGAGGTTCGTTTTGCAACAAACTAAACCTCAAATTTCATTTCTGTTAAAATATCTAATTAATTCTAAGTTAGAGAATCAATTAAGTGAGTGTTGAGTCAAGTCTAGTTATGTGATAGATAAGTTTGGTAAGTATGGATGTTAAGTTAGTCCAAAAAGATAAATACTTATATACTAAGATTTTTTTTAAATTTTTTTTTTTTTTTTTTTCTATATTTTTACTTTTTAAACTAATTATTTGTAAATTAAAACAATTATAAATATTATAAAGATATCGAATATTATATAATTCTATTACAAAAAACCACAAAACAATATATTTGTAGAAGAGAATAACAACCTCAAATCATAAATTTTAATATAACTCTTAAAAATAAAAAATAACCATCTTATTATAATAACTAAAACAACCTAAATCTCTCTTTTTAGATTTAGCATTATGTTGAAAGCCCACTTTCAAAGAGTTGTTTAGTCACTTGAATGTTATACATTCTACTCAATCCAAAATAGACAACAAGAGAGAAGCACACCCAAACCTTAATTCATGGTTTTGGATTTAGTTAAAGTTCGGGCAAGTTGGACTGTACTAAGCACACTCATCAAATTTGAAAAAGAATATTACTATGCAAAATTCAATCTGGAAAAAAATGTATTAAATTTAGTATGAAAAAATTTGGAGATTACAAATATGTATAAAAAAAGATACTTTCCAATTTTGACAAAAAAATACTACGGTATAAAATTCAATATGAAAAAAATTGGAAATTATACATTTTTACAAATATTTAGAAATAAGAATTTATTATTCTTTGCTATAAGAATTTATTTTTAGCAACTACAAATTTACTATTTCCACTCCATTTTAACATCAAATTTACTATTATCACAACTATACTTTTTTTAATATACAATTTAATTTTTAGTATATTTTTTTAATATAACAATTTCCGTTTTTAAAATTTGTAAATATGATACTTTTCATTAACAAAAATCTTTACTAAATTATTGTAATTTTTTTAATATAGAAATTTCTGTTTTTAATTTTTAAATATTAAATTTTATATTTTAACTAAAACTTTTATCAAATTCCATTACAATAATTTTTGATGGAACCTAATCAAATCTGTTTATTTTTGAATTTTTATGGTCAATATGACAGAGCTTGGTAACTATGATTAATAAAATAACAATTAATGTGTATTTCTTGTCTGAAATATTTGTGTAATTTGTATCTTTATTCTCCTGCCTTTCCAACCATTCTGAGAAATACATAACTTTCTTGGAGAAACAGTGCCTGAAACAGCATGAAACTCATAACTATACCTGTGTGGTTGATCGTCTTGCAGGTGCTTTTAGAGGTGGTGGGTATAAAAAACATACCTAAAGACCACAAGGGTACGATGTTTGTCAGATTTTACAGGGATAACTGTCCTGGAATGGAGGCCAAAAATGTACTAAAAAACTCTGATTCTCGATCCAAACCAATCGCTTCCTTCCAGTGTACAGCCACTGGAAATTTCATCTTTGAGCTCAGATCTCGATCTTCTCGCACTGCGAAAAAGGGTAGCAAAGTTCTGGGCCAAGTATCGATTCCAATGCAGGCGTTGCTGGATTCAACAACCTTGTCAATAGAGAATTGGTTTCCATTATTAAGAAATGGGCAGCGGCCAGTTGGTTCCGAACCCATGAACTTGCGCATTGCAGTTTCTATAACTCCTCCCACATCTTCTTCTTATCTGCTCTGGTCTATTAGGTCCAAAAAATTTGAAAGGAAATTCCAACTTCTGGAACTTATCCTAGGGATTAAACGATCGAAAACGGTGACAAGATTTTATGACCACGATGATAAAGAAGTCTTCACTGTTAAAACAAGGTAAAACATCGTAACCTACAAATCTCTGCGTTTGCTTGCTTTCAAGTTCAAAGCTTATGCCAGTTATTTGTTTTGTCTCTCTCTCTCCCTTGCAGAAAAACGGCAAAACCATATTCAGGCTCTATCGTTAGATCCGGGGAAGCAACTGTACAAGGCTTACCTGACAAGAGGCGAATTGTCACTGTTTATCAAAGAAATCCGAATTCTAAGCAGTCTAGATCTTCCGGTAAGAAGCACTTTATTTTTAGGAAGAAATAATTGCATGGTCATTCCAAACGCCTGACTTTCTTTACTAAGAATTAACGTCTGATCTTCTATCCTTATGTTGAAAACTAACACACGAATTAAATAGTCCATATACTTTGCAAAATTTACTACAAATAAGTAAATAATTAGGCTAGAAATACTTACAAAACAAGAAATAGCAATTAACATCAAACTTAGGTTAAAAAAAACACCTTTAATCCTCAAGTATTCTCATAAATTAATTATAAAAAAAATCAAATATATAGAATTTTCATGATTAATATTTTCCTTTCAAAAATAATTAAATATATGGATTTTTTCATAGTTAATATTTTTATTCTATTCATTACTATACTAATTTTTAATAATAAATATTTATTAACTTATAATTATTCATTACTTTCTTTCTATTGATTGTTGTATTTTTTCTAATACAATATTTTTTTTCACTTTTTTCTATTAATATATTTTATTAATTATAATATTTTTTTAGAATTTAATTATATAATTGTTGCTATTTTTTTTTTCATAAAACTATATTATCATGTACCAAAAAATTATTAGTCATTTGATTTTCCCACCTCCAAAATTGTATTACTAAAATTATGCCATTATTATAATTAAATTATATGATCAAATTCATAGCACAAAAATTATCTATTTTTACATTTAAAAAAAATAAAATGCTACACATTATAATAGTTAAATAAAATAAATATAAATTAAAAAATAATAAGAATCTATATTTTAACAGAAATAATTTTTCTTGTTATTTATATATTTAAATTATTTTATTGAAAATAAAAATATTAAAGATATTGTTATTTTTTTAAAGATATTTAAATAAAAAATATTCCCATGTATTGAGAATGAAGATATTAGATATTGTTATTTAGTTTGGTTTTGTTTTTTTTTTTTAATATACTTAAATAATCCATGTTTTTCATTATTCGTTTTTTAAATCTTTAGAATAAGGATATAAGTATATGATAATAAAATATTATGGTATATAGATAATTATTAAATTAATTTCATAAGATTAAAATTTCATTTTCAGTTTGAGAGAAAAATATATTTTAAATTTTTAATAAATAATAATATTTATTTTGTATTCGTTTATATAAAAAAATTAATATATAAAATTGGTTATTAAATAATATTTAATTACATAAATTTTAGGTAGGAAAGTGAAAGCAAGGCTGGAAGGAATATTGAGAAAAACCTGTGTAAAATTATATTCTTATTTGGCCTAATATTGTCTTTATCTTGGTCTTTAATAATTATATTCCAGTTTTGAGCAATTTTGCTTTGTCCGTGGAGCAGAATAATAGAAAAAACATGAATAAAAATATGAGAATGGGAATACTATGAAAAGTAAAAATAAAAATATGAGGATGCAAAACGTGAATAGAATTTCCTTTATGTTTTGCAGAATATTCTTTTGTGAAGGGGAATATACAAAATATGATTGTAATAGAATACAATTTAACTTTCGTAATTTTGAGTTTATAGGCACTAATTAATATGGTAATTTTGTGAAGCAATTTTTTTTTTAATTTCTAACTTTTTTGCATATGTATTTGGTATGGATTAAAGGGTTTTTCTTAATAATTCATTAATTTACAATTTTACATATGTTATTGGTTTTGAACATATGATTTTTTAAGAGTAAATATTTGTTCTTAACCATTAGGCCCACTTAACATATAAACAAGTGCTAGACTGACTGACTTATTGATAAGTAATGATATTGGTCCATAATATTATAATAAATTTTACTAAAAACTAATTAAAATCTTTTATCATAAAATAAAAATATATATATCTTCATAATTAAAATTCTTATTCTATATGTTAATTATTTTTATAATTAATGATAATATAAATAAAATTATAGTTCATTATTTTTATAATTAATAATAATATAAATAAAATTATAATTCAGTTATTAATTATTTTATTGGTTTTTATGTTTTTTTTAAATGCAAATGCATCATATTGGAGTTGTTCTTCATTAACAACGAAGACATTATAAAAGTTGCAAACAATGTTAAAAGAATATTTAGGTAAAATTGTAGGTTTTACGTTATGAATTTAATCTTAAATCTGGTGTTGTATTATCACCGACCGACCGCAGGAGAAATTGTGGCGACTGCCGAGGAGCTGGTTACTGTCGGAGGAACAACACAATGGGCTTTAATGAATAATTCCTGCAATCTGCTGATTACAAACCTCAATACCATTACCGAAGATCCCATATTCGAGCTCAGTGGAAATCTGGGCAGTCCTGTAAGTATATTTATTTTCTGGCTTTTCATCCATTTCCTTTTTTGCATTTTATAAATCAGTTTGAAATTGTTCATTGACATTCCTGACTTGGATTACACAGTTGAGGCTACTGTCCGGTAGAAAGCTGCAATATGGAGTTCCATTTTCTAACCCAGAGATAGAGCACGAATTTGTGACTTTAATCCGATACACTCCCGAAGCTCCATTTGGCGAAGCTACAGCTCTTTTCAACTGGAATTCCGGAGTCGTAGAGGTACCTGCTACTTTAGACACACCCTGTCTCTATCACTAAATTTCCTCAACGTACCATCCAAGTTTCTTACAAATTTAGAAGCTTAGAGTGACTATTAAAAATGGTGGTCGCCATGCAGGTTACTGAACAAGAGAGCGTGCTGTTGGTGGCGTTGCTAGCGGAAGTAATTTCAGCATCACTAACAAAACACCGCCAGAAGCGATTGAAATACAGTTCCGCCATTGATGCAGAGGCTAATAAGAAGATTTTCCCTACAGGTGTGTATAACAAAATACAATATAAAAAAATTGATATAGAAGTATGAAAGGTCATCGTTAATTTCCGGGTATATGTTGGTTTTGCAGGACGTGAAGCGAGCGATGGTACACGTGTCAATGGCAGTGGCACGTTGATAAAATCAAGAAGTAACCGACGTAGGGGTAGATATGGACAGGGGTGTTGGGGTGGCCGTTCTGGTGCCAAGGCTAATACCAACAATGAAACCAAACCTACTAAAGCGGAAAAGACTCTTCTATTAGGTCTAACAGCGGCAACACTGGCAACGAATCCCGGTGGCGGTTGTGGAGGTGGTTGTGCAAGTGTTTGTGGAGGCAACTGTGGAGGTTGATAGGGCCATGGTGCCTTATATATCGATAAGGCAATTAAATTAATCTTTCTATAGCTATAGTTTCATCAATGTACCGGAGTTGTATAGGTTGATATCTTTCCAGGAAATGTATAGGTTTCAAGTTTGCTCAAACAGGTTTGTAAAATATGTAAATTACTCAAAAGTGCAGCCTGCTCTCGGTTTCATCCCATTAAGCTTGGTGTTGTGGGTCTCTCCCGGCATTGGCAAAAAGAAATGTGAAAGTATTGGTTTCGAGAATTAAAGGTATTTTTGTGTGGATGGTAGGATTTGGAATAATATGAAAAAAAAAAAAAGAGGGTATAATTAGAAATTTGATTTTGTTTTTCAATTATTTCAAAATCTATAATCAATTAAGCTCAAGTGAAAGTTAATGATATTTTATTATTTTTTAAGGTTTGGTAGGAGTACATTTTTTTACATCTTCATCAACATGTTTAGATACATTATCTCTATGGGGGAAGGGAATTGAACCTATGACGAGTACCACAACAGCCCGTCTCATCACCATTTAACCAAGAATGATACTTTAAAAAAATTACATGGCTAGGAAAATATAGACTTCATGGCCGCATAAAAAAGATATTATTAGACATTTTGTATCTTTTAATAATAAAAGAGATCATATTTAAAAATCTGGTCAAATCTTGGTTCCAAAGGTTTCATTCCATGCCCGCCATTTTCCGCTTATTACTAATAATCATTTTTTTTTAATTTTAACGGAGTCGGGTAGTTTTATATTATATTTGAAAAAAAAAAGCATAGCTTCCAATACATATTCTCTGTAGGATTCAAGGAAACATAGAGCAACAAAATCCTTGCATCTTCTATATCAGCATTTTTGTATGCACCATGGCATCCTAACCTTCCTACAACATTGAGCTTAAAAAGCTTGACAAACAGCTGCAACAAGAAGACAAATTTATATCTCATGACTAACTGGAATCATTAGAAAGATAACTGGAACTGAGGGCAATCTAATGTTGAAGCTTCATGGAGTTGACATACTGCTAATGCTAATAGATAGTCTTCTCTTCCTGAGGCTTGCTTCTACTACTGCATTCTAGATTATTTGAGCTTTCTCCAGGATATTTAGTGATGGCCTCCTAAAGTAAATTGACTGTATTTTCGAGATGCACACATTAGTTACTGAGTTTTTCAAACTCCTTCCTATGATCATCAAGCTTGTGCATTATATATGTGTTCTTTGTGCGAGTCTGATCTCGCAGCTAATTATGCATAGCCTTAATTTGTTCAATGAAAACCTTGTGGGACTTGCAATGAGGACAAGGGCTGATTTTTTGTGAACTGCTCAAAGGATCCATTCTTAAATTTGAACAGAGGAACAGGAGAAACACTGCAATGGAGTGGGGGATAGCAACCCGTGAGGAGAGAAATCATTGTGAAACAACAAGCGTAGGGAACAGAATGTAGGGGATCAGATTCGAGAGTGAAGGAAGCAGATCAGGGAAACAAAGGACCACAAAGCAGGAGAGAGATTGACAGAGATAAATGTTGGAGATCCTAGAGTGATATGGAAATATAAAGAGGAAAGGAGGGGATCGGAGGTAGGAAAGGATGAGGAAGAGAGAATAACTAGGAGTTGATGAGTCAAAGGGAGCACTATGGCTAATCTTAAGAAAATCGATATGGATGGCAGAGAGGATACGAAGGGATTGGCAAATCCTCATGGAGCAGAGCGCTGAGATAGAGGCAGATTTTGTGTGGTATTTGATGTTGACTATATCAGGTTGGATCAGGAATCTAATAGAGATGCTCCACAGCACGAGAAGAAACTATTGTGGGGAGGGTCTGAAGGGAAAGTGAAGGGATAGTTTGGATGGAAATTTCATTTCCAATTTTGATTTCTCCCTGCGGTCTATCAACTACATAATTAGCATATTTGTCTGTCATTTTTTATTCACCCTCGGGATATAGAAGAAGGTTACATTTCTTAAGGAATCCAACTGAGGCTGAATTCGATAGATGAGATGGCCAAGATTTGCATTCTTTGGTTTTGATTTTTTGACCATTAATTGCATTAGAATGGAGGAGTCATTGAATATCACTAGATTCATATGGTTATTCTTCTTAAGAATTTGAGAGCCCATAAGAAATCCATAGGCTTATGTTTTATTATGTGTTTCGATGCTAACGCCCCATTCAAAGGTTATCATGTTCCTCTGATCTTGATCAACTACAAAGCCACCCGCTCCAAATCTACCCGGATTTGATTTCGAGGCACCATCAAAGAATAGACATGGCCTTTTTAGAGTGCTTATCCAAAGGAGAAAATCATTTTATTTTATTCAAATTTTCCATTATTTGTGGTCGCTTGGAGATTTTCTCAAAGGAGTTTGAAATTGTTGAGTCATATTTGATGCTAGACTGGTTCTTTCTTCTTGCTCTAGGATACCGGGGTCCATATTTTTAATTCCTTTTGAGAAAAAAATATCAGCTGTTAAACCCCATGTCTTTACAAGAATATTTGTTACATCAGGTTTTATATTTTGTAATATTTGCATGTTTCTAGCTAACCAAATGTTCCAAATTAAGAAAGATGGTAAACTGGTCTAGAACCTCTTAATAATATACTTGTTTTTAAAGGAATAAGATACTTGTTTTTCTAGTTCTTGTAGAATTCAAAAATACCTAGGTTGAAATTGATATTAGCTTCAATTGGATTGATAAGCAAGTTCCAACACTATTTTGCCAATATACAACCAATGAAAAAATTGTGTATGTTTTCTTCTTCCTCAAGGCATAAATGGCATCTAGAAGGCCCTAGAATGCCCACTTTTGGAGGTTTCCGGTTGTTAGAATTCTTCCCTTTAACATAGTCTAGATAAACATTTTAATTTTTTGAAGACTTTCAATCTTCCACGCCACTTTCCATAAGGACCAATTATGCATGTCTCCTTTCTCTTGGAGCTTCAGATACCCTGTTTTAACATTGTATTCTCCTCAATTGGAATACACATGTAGGAGTCTTGTTGACCTAATCTGATAGGGGAAAAACCTTTTTAAATACCCAGCAGAGTGTCCCAATGACGTTTAAGCTCATGATGGAAAGTAAGTGGTTTCCAGCCTTCCCAAAAGTAATCTCTTTGGTTCCAATTTGAAATTTGTTCCAAATAGAAAATTTCCTTCTTTATCTTCCATGACATTAGGGTTTGAATTCCTTTGTGTTTCGAAATGGGAGGAAGACCCATAATATTGTCCCTCCAAAGATGGGTTTCCCGACAAAGATGGGACTCGAGATATTCTCTCTAACAAGAGGGAGAGATTTTCTTATTATTTTCCAAATTTGAGCAGGGAATCATAGGGATTTTGTCAGTGAGGAGAATATTTCTGGAGTTGTTCAAATATTTTTCCACTAAAATTTGTTTCCACCAACTGGACTCCCCTGTAATAAATATACAAATCATTTTTTCTCCAAAATATATGTTCATAAGTCCTGGGAGTTGGATGGAATTGCCTCCTTTTTCAAGAGGGGAGGTGACTTGGGTCCATTTGACAAGACTGAAGTTTTTAGTCTCGTTCTTACCTCCTTGCCATAAGAAAATTTTGATGGTGAGTTCAATCTGCTTGTGTATACTTGTTGGAGCATGTACGATTTCAAATTGGTAAATAGGTAGGGCTAATAGGACATCCTTGATCAATATGACCCTTCCAGCTAGATTAAGCCAAAGAATACCCCAATTATGTAGTTTATTTTTCATTTTTTCTACTGTGTTGTTCCATATTTTTGCTTTCATATTTTCTTTTCTAATTGGAAATCCTAGGTGCTTATAATGTGTCTAGTTTTCTTGAAATGGTACTCCTAAAATTTGTGATATACACTAAAGAGCTCTTGTGGGAACATTCTAGTCATATATATTACTTTTCAAATTGTTCAAGGAGCAACCAGAAACTTATAGAAATTTATCCAAAATACCCTTGAACCTTCGAGCAATATGCAAGAGGCACCTCCAAGAAACAAGGTGTCATCCGCGAAAAGATAGTGGTTGATACTATTTACACCATTCCTGAAGTAGAGACGTGCGATAGATCCATTTCTTCTACAATATTCCATATTGCTTCTAATAGATTCGGCCATAAGAATATATAGAAAAGGGGTGAGAGAGCATCCATGTCAAATACCTCTATATCTTTGGAAAAAGTTACTGGATCTACCATTGATGAGAGGGGAAATCCAGGGCCTAATGATACAAGATTTTATAATATTTATGAAGTCGATTGAGAAACTGAATTTTAGGAGGATCGGGGCAAGGAAAGAGAGGTTGACTCTGTTGAAATCATTAGGCATGTCAAGTTTAAGAATGAAACCTTGCTCATTCTTAGCTAGACTTGAGTGGAGGGCTTCTTGAATTACCATGTAATGTTATCTACAATTTTTCTACATGGAACAAAACTGCCTTGATTTTCAGAAATCAAGCAAGGGATGAGAGGCTTTATTCGATTGGCTAATATCTTGGTTATGATTTTATACGAGGATTTTCAAAGAGATATTAGAAGAAACCTATGAAAGGAGGTTGGTTTGAAGTCTTTTGGAATGAGAGCCAAATAAGTGGAGTTTGTAAACCCATCTTTTTTTTTCCTTAAAAACCCCTCTAATCATCCTTAGGAGATCATTTTTTATTAGCATCCGGTAACATCTATAGAAATATATTGAGAATCCATTTGGTGATAGAGCTTTGTTTGGATGGAGAGACTAGATGACTTTCATCAATTCCTCTTCCTCTACTTCCTTCATTATTTCTGAGTTTGTGGCCTCGAAGACCACTTTGGGAATATGGTTTAGGAATTCCTCGCAGTTAGGATTTTTTGAATCATCAGTAAGAAATTTTGTGTAGTGGTTGTGTGCTTTTTTAAGTTCCTCTTTCCCCTTGATTTTAGTTTCCCCTTCTCCTTTTATTGATTCGATGTGGTTTTTTTATTTTTCTCATCTTGGTAGAGTTCTAAAAGAAATTAGTATTATGATCTCCCGCTTGAATCCATAAATTTCTGGATTTAAAACTCTAGGTTTCTTCCTCTTCTCTATTATTTCTGTACATTTCCAAATGCATAGCTCTCTCCCTTAGCTAATTTTATTTTGTTTCCTCACCTTCTTCCATTTTTTTCCAATTCTTCTTGTAGCTCAATTTTCTTCTTCTGCGGTTCTTTGTATTGTACTTTAGCCCAATTTTCATAGATATTATAACATTTTTAACTTTATTTCCAATATAAAACCAGGGGAATTGTTTATGCTTTGCTTCCATACTGTTGAAACCAGCCATCTGACTTCTTCATGATTGCTCTAGAGGGGATTATATCTTAATGGTAAAGGTCCCATGTTTTCACACTCTCCAAATTTTATTCCTATTGGTTTGTGATAAAAAACAACTGTGGGAAATATTTTTGATATCACTCTGTTGTATTCTACTCAAACGCAATCTTGCAGAAGAAACTGATACAGTCATTCTTTTATGTTTCCTTCTCCAATCCTTTTGTTATTCCATGAGTATTTTCCATTTTTTGGATAGATGTCCATCAAATTTTTATTCTCTATAATGCTTTCCAAGTTGCTTCGGAACGGTTTTTCCTGAAAACACCCTCCTTTTTTTCCTCGGTGTTGAGAGTGATGTTCAATTTATCCCCAACTATTACATTGTGATTTGAATCCATGTTTAGGTTTTATTTTGGATATTTCCAACAGTGCTCCTTATCCCTGTAATGAATAGGAGCGTAGATATTATACATATATACATGAGAACCTTCGCTTATTTTTCTCTATTATGTTTTGATCTAGTGTAAATCTTTGTGTTGGGACAGCAGTTCCCAAGTTGATTGATTCCACCAGGTGTTGATACCTCCTCAGGCTCCTGCCGTTGTTAAGGATATTTCTGAATATTGTTTTGGTTTTTGAGATATTTGGAACATGTCTTGCTCAGTGTGTTTTGTCTCTTGTAGCAGAAGAAGGTCTGGTTTTTCTGATTTTATAAGATCTTTCAAGGCATTGATGTTTGAAGGATCCTCAAGGCCTTTGCAATTCTATGAGACCAAATTCATTATTTTCCTTGGCTTGAAACTGAGGGACCTTTCCCTCGATTTAGCTGTTGTGTTTTTTCCTTGTTACCTGCACTTTTCTCTATATATGTTCCCATTAGTTGTTGGGTTCCTAAAGCCATTTCTTTGATAGCTACTTCATCCCTTAATTATTTGTTTAATTTTCTTCCAGACTTCTGATGGAATTCAGGGGAAGAGAGAGGATATTTAGATTGGTTTCTAGTGAAGATCCTTTCAAAGGGAGGGGGGAGGGGGCTTGAAGAGGGGGTGAAGGAATTAGGATGGGAAAGTAGAGAAGGAAGGGAGGAGGGAGATAACAAGGACAGAGAAAGTGGAGAGGGAGGAGGAGAAGGAGGGGGAACTGAGGGAATAGGAGGCAACTCCTAATGGCCCAGGGATTCCATAGGGAGCTTGAGAGAGTAAAATGGATAGGATTCAATAGGAAAAAGAGGGTGGGAGGAGGAGAGAGGAAAATCCAAAGGAGGGGGGGGGCAGAGGAAGAGGGGGGGAATATTTAGAGGGTTTAGGGCTAGTATTTTTTTTACTTGTTCCCACTGGGGATCTTTTGGTTCAGTAGCTTCTTCTTCTTCTTCTTTTTTACATATATTTTCAAAATGATCATATGCATGACATACCTTGCATTTAAATGGAATATGCTCATAGTCCACTTGTTGGATATCGGTCCAACTATCTACTTTAATTTTCACCGGTTCAGGGAGCCCTTTTCCTACATCCACTTCCACATAAATCCTTGCACACACATGTGTATTTTATTTTGGTTCACTTCGATCTATGTATTTTTCCATGGCATTTCCTATTTCTTATATTGAATAATTTCCCCAACGATGCAGAGGAAGATGAGGAAATTGGACCCAGACAGGAACAACATTTGGTACGTCCAACTCTGGATCGAAGTCAGGAGTCCATCTATTTAGGTATAGGCCTCTTGTGTCCATGAATTAAGGACCATTTCTAAATATTAGGTCTCTATATTCCTTGGTTTCAAAATTAAATTTCAAAAATCCTCTTCCACAGAAACAAATATATATTTTCCCTTGTGTAGATTGAGACCAGTGCCTCTCAATCCATTCTTGAATCATTTTTGGTCAGGGCCAAATGATAGTAAAATGACCAACCAGTCCCCTTTTAGAAAAATCAAGAGCATCTCTATGAGGAAAAGCAGGTGGGAGGATTATTTGGTGGTGTTTATAGCGGAAGTCATTTCAGCATCACTAACAAAATACCAGAAGCGATTGAAATACAGTTCCACCCTTGATGCAGAGGCTAATAAGAATTTTTCCCCTACACGTGTGTATAACAAATTTGAAATAAGATTAATACAATATAAAAAATTGATATAGAAATATGAAAGGTCATAGTTTCCGGGTATGTTGATTTTACAGGATGTGAAGTGAGCGATGGTACATGTGTCAATGGCAGTGGCCCGTTGATAAAATCAAGAAGTAATCGACGTAGGGGTAGATATGGGCAGGGGTGTTAGCGTGGCCATTTTGGTGGTTCGAAGGCTAATACCACAAATGAAAACAAACCTACTAAAGTGGAAATGACTCTTCTATTGGGTCTAATAGTAGAAACATTGGTAACGAATCTCGGTGGTGGTTGTGCAAGTGTTTGTGGAAGCAAATGTGGAGCTTGATAGGGTCATGGTGGGTTATATATTGATAAGGAAATTAATATTTATGTATCTATAGCTTCATTAATGTACTAGTGTTGTATATGTCAATCTTTGGATTGTGTATTTACTTAAATCCAAGGATTTACATATACTGTCCCAATACATTAATGAAACTATAGGTGACAAATCAGCCATAGATTTTCATTGTCATTAATGAAAACACTCTCTATATATTGTTAAGTTGTAATTTCATCCCCCTCCTCAGGGAATATAGGTTTCATTTTACTCTATTATTTTGGTGTAATATAGTAAAATTGGTATATAAAAATAAAAAAAAGTGATATATTTCCACGAAATGTATAGGTTTCAAGTTTTCTCAAACAGGTTTGTTTGGTGTAACCAATTAAGATTGCTATATGTAAATTACACAAAAGTGCAACATGATCTGGGTTTCATCTCATTAACATTCCATTTTGCTCATTGCTTGGTGTTGTGGGTCTCTCGGGGCACTGGAAAAAATAAATTTAAAAGTATTCATTTTGACAATTAAAGGGTATTTTTATGTGGATGGTAGAATTTGGAATAATATGAAAAGGGCATATCTAGAAATTTGAGAAATGTCAATCAAATTAATTGTTTGATTTTTCTTTTCAATTATTCCAAAATCTATAATTGTATTAAGCTTATGTGAAATTTAATGATACATTAAAAAAAGGGCATGGCTAGGAAAATATATAGGATTCTTGTAGCATTGGGATACTTCATGGCAACATGAAAAGGAGATTATTAGACATTTTTTATCTAATAATAACAAAAGAGATCATATTTTAAAATATGGTCAAATATTCTTATGGCCATTTTTAGCTTATTATTAATAATCATTTTTTTATTTTTTTAACAGAGTCAGGTAGTTTATATTATATTTGAAAGAAAAAAAAGCATAGCTTCCAATACATATTCGCTAAAGGATTCAAGGAAAGATAGAGAAACAAAATCCTTGCATCTTCTATATTAGCATTTTTGTATGCATCCTGGCATCCTAACCGTCCTACAACATTGAGCTTAAAAATCTTGACAAATTGCTCCAACAAGAAGAAAAAATTTATATCTCATGACTAACTGGAATTATTAGAAAGATAACTGGAACTAAGGAAAATCTAATGTTGAGGCTTCATGGAGTTGACATACTGCTAATATTGATAGGTAGTCTTCTCTTCCTGAGGCCTGTTTTTGCTACTGCATTCTAACCCATTTGAGATTTCTCCAGGATTTTTAGCGATGACCTCCCGAAAGAAACTGACTGTATTTTCTAGATGAAAACATTTTTAACTGAGTTTTTTTAACTCCTTCCTCTAATCAACAAGATTGTACATTATATATGTGCTCACCATGTGAGTCCAATCTCACAATTATTTATGCATAGCCTTAATTTTTTCAATGAAAACCTTGTGAGACTTGTAGTGAGGACAGGGGTTGATTTTTTGTGAACTAATCAAAGGATCCATTATTAAAATTGAACAAAGGAAGAGGAGAAAAATTGTGACGGAGTGGGGGACAACAACTTGTGAGGAGAGAAATCACTGTGTAGCAACAAGCACGGGGAATAGAATGCAAGGGAGCAGATATGGGAGAGAAGGAACCAGATTAGGGAATTAAAGGACCACAACGCAGGAGAGAGTTTGACAGAGATAAATAGATCCTAGAGAGATATGGTAATATAAAGAGGAAAGGATGGGATCGGAGGTAGGAAGGGATGAGGAAGAGAGAATAACAAGGATTTGATGAGTCAAAGGGAGCATGATGGCTAACCTGAAAAAAATATGATATGGATGCCAGAGAGGATATGAAGGGATAGGTAGATCCTCATAGAGCAGAGCGCTGAGACAGAGGAAGATATTGTGTGGTATTTGATGTTAATTAAATCAGGTTGGATCAAGAATCTAATAGAGATGCTCCACAGTATGAGAAGAAACTACCATGGGGAGGGCCTGAAGGGATAGTTTGGATGGAAATTTCATTTCCAATTATGATTTCTCCCTGTTGTATATCAACTTCATAATTAGCATATTTGTCTGTCATTTTATTATTCTCCCTCAGGATATGGAAGAAGGGGACATTTCCCAAGGAATCCAACTGAGGTTGAATTTGAGAGATGAGCTGGCCAAGATATTCGTTCTTTTGTTTTGATATTTTGACCATTAACTGCATTAGAATGGAGGAGTCACTGAATATCAATGGATTCATATGGTTATTCATCTTAAGAAATTGAGAGCCCATAATAAATCCGTAAGCATATGCTTTATTATTTGTTTTGATGCTAACACCCTAGTCAAAGGCTATCATGTTCCTCTGATCTTGATCAACTACAAAGCCACCCGCTCCAAATCTACCCAGATTTGATTTCAAGGCATCATCAAAGAACAGACAAGGCCTTTTTAGAGTGCTCATCCAAATCAGAAACTCCTTTTCTTTTAGTCGAATTTTCCATTCTTTATTGTCGCTTGGAGTTTTTCTCAAAGGAGTTTGAAATTGTTGAGTCATATTTGATGCTAGACTAATCCAAGTTCTTTCTTCTTGCTAGAGGATATTCGGTTCTAGATTTTTAATTCCTTTTTAGAAAAAAAAATGCAGCTGCTAAACCACATGTCTTTGCAAGAATATTTCTTACATTGGGTTTTATATTTAAGAATATTTACTTGTCTCTAGCTAACCAAATGTTCCAAATTAAGAAAGATGGTAAATTGGTCTAGAACATTTTAATAATAATCTTGTTTTTAAAGGAATAAGGATACTTGTGTTTCCAATTCTTGTAGAATTCAAAAAAACCTAGGTAGAAATTGATATTAGCTTCAATTGGATTGATGAGCAAGTTCCAGCACTCTTTTTCCAATTTACAACCAATGAATAAATGATGTATTTTTTTCTTCTTCCTCAAGGCATAAAGGGCATCTAGAAGGCCCTATAATGCCCCCTTTTTGGAGGCTTCCAGCTGTTAGAATTCTTCCCTTTAACATAGTCCAGATAAATATTTTAATTTTTTGAAGAATTTCAATCTTCTACGCCACTTTCCATAAGGGCCAATCCTGCATGTCTCCTTTCTCTTGGAGCTTCAGATACCATGTTTTAATGTTGTAGTCTCCTCAATTGGAATCCACTTGTAGGAGTCTTTTTGACCAATGTAATAAGGGAAACACCTTTTAAAAACCCAACAAAGTGTCCCAATGAGGTTTAAGGTCGTGATGGAAATTAGGTGGTTTCCATCCTTCCCGAAAGTAATCTCTTTGGTTCCAATTTGAAATTTGTTCCAAATGGAAAATTTCCTTCTTTATCTTCTATGACATTAGGGTTTGAATTCCTTGGTGTTTTGAAATGGGAGGAACACCCATAATATTTTCCCTCCAAATATGGGTTTCCCGACTTCCTCTTGGGACTCTAGAGATATTCTCTCTAACAAGAGGGAGAAATTTTCTTATTAGTTTCCAAATCTGAGAGCGGGGCCTAATGGGGGTTTTGTCAATGAAGAGAATATTTCTAGAGTTATTCAAAAATTTTGACTCTAAATTTTTTTTCAACCTACTGGAATCCCCTGTAATAAATATCCAAATAATTTTTGCTCCAAAAGCTATGTTCATAAGTCCCAGGAGCCGGATGGAAATCCCTCCTTTTTCAAGAGGGGAGGTGACTTGGGCCCATTTGACAAGACTAAAGTTTTTAATCCCGTTCTTACCTCCTTGCCATAAGAAACTTTTGATGGTGATTTCAATCTGCTTGTGTATACTTGCTGGAGGATTTACTATTGCAAATTGTTAAAGAGGTAGGCCTGATAGGACCGCCTTGATTAATATGACCTTTCTTGCTAGATTAATCCAAAGAATACCCCAATTATGTAGTTTCTTTTTCATTTTTTCTACTGTGTTGTTCCATATTTCTGCTTTCATATTTTCTTTTGTAATTGGGAATCCTAAGTGCTTAAAATGTGTCCAGTTTGATTGAAATGGTACTCCTAAAATTTGTGATATACGCTAAAGAGTTCTTGTGGGAATGTTCCAACCATATATATTAATTTTCAAAATGTTAAAGAGGAAGCCAAAAACCTATATAAATTTATCTAGAATACCCTTGAACCTTTGAGCAACATGCAAGAGGCGCCTCCAAGGAATAAGGTGTCATCCACGAAAAGAGAGTGGTTGATACTTTTTACACCATTCATGAAGGAGAGACCTATGATAGATCCATTTATTCTACAATATTCCAAATTGTTTCTAATGGTTTCGACCATAATAATATATAGAAAAGGGGAGAGAGGGAATCCCTGTCGAATACCTCTATTTCTTTGGAAAAAGTTATTGGATTACCATTGATGATAGGGGAAATCCAGGGCCCAATGATACGAGCTTGTATAAAATTTATAAAGTCAATTTAGAAACTGAATTTTAGGAGGACTGGGGCAAGGAAAGAGAGCTTTCCTCTATTGAAAGCATTAGCCATGTCAAGTTTAAGAATGAAACATTTCTCATTCTTAGCTAGACTTGAGTGGGGGGCTTCTTGAATGACCAAAATGTTATCTACAATTTGTCTACATGGAGCAAAACCTCCTTGATTTTTAGAAATCAAGCAAGGGAGGAGAGGCTTTATTCGATTGGCTAATATCTTGGTTATGATTTTATACAAGGATTTGCAAAGAGATATTAGAAAAAACCTATGAAAGAATATTGGTTTCAAGTCTTTTGGAATGAGAACCAAATAAGTGGAGTTTGTAAACCCACCTATTTTTTTTCCTTAAAAACCCATCTGATCATCCTTAGGAGATCTTATTTTATTAGCATCCAGTAACATCTATAGAAAGCTATTGAGAATCCATTTGGTCCTGGAGCTTTGTTTGGATGGAGAGACTAGATGACTTTCATCAATTCCTCTTCCTCTACTTCCTTCATTATTTTTGAGTTTGTGACCTCGAAGACCACTTTGGGAATATGGCCTAGGAATTCCTCGCAGCTAGGATCTTCTGAATCATCAGTAAGAAAGTTTTGTAGTGGTTGTGTGCCTTTTTAAGCTCCTTTTTCCCCTTGATTTTAGTTTCCCCTTCTCCTTTTATTGACTCAATGTGGTTTTTTATTTTTCTCATCTTGGTAGAGTTGTGAAAGAAAGAAGTATTCTGATCTCCCGCTTGAATCCATAAATTCTTGGATTTTAACCTCCAAGTTTCTTCCTCTTCTCTTCTATTTCTATACATTTCCAAATGCAGAGCTCTCTCCCTTAACTGATTTTCTTTTGTTTCCTCACCTTCTTCCATTTTTTTCTAAATTTTTCCAGTTCTTCTTGCAGCTCAATTTTATTCTTCTATGGTTCCTTGTAATGTACTTTAGCCCAATTTTTCATAGATCTTCTAATATTTTTTATGTTTTTTCCTATATAAAACCAGGGGAATTGTTTATGATTTGCTTCCATACTGTTGAAACCAGCCATCTGACTTCTTCTTGATTGCTCCAAAGGGGATTATATCTAAATGGTAAAGGTCCCATGTTTTCACACTCTCCAAATTTTATTCCTATTGGTTTGTGATCAAAATCAACTGTGGGAATTATTTTTGATATGATTGTGTTGTATTCTGCTAAAATACAGTCTTGCAGAATAAACTGATCAAGTCATTAATTTATGTTTCCCACTCCAATCCTTTTGTTATTCCATGTTATTTTTCCATTTTTTGGATAGATGTCCATTATATTGTTATTATCTATAATTTTTTCCAGCTTGGTTCGGAATAGGTCTACCTGAAAACATCCTCCTTTTTTTCCTTGTCATTGAGAATGATGTTCAAATCACCCTCAACTATTGCATAGTGATTTGAATCCATGTTTAAGTTTTATTTCATATATTTCCAACACTACTCCTTATCCTTGTAATTATTAGGAGCATACATATTATACAAACATACATGATAACCTTTGCTTATTTTTCTCAATTCTGTTTTGATCCAGTGTAAATATTTGTATTGGGACAGCAGTTCCCAAGTTAATTGATTCCACCAGGTGTTGATACCTCCTAAAGCTCCTGTTGTTGTTAAGGATATTTTTGAATGTCGTTTTGTTTTTTGAGATATTTGGAATATTTCTTTCTCAGTGGATTTGGTCTCTTGTAGCAGAAGAAGTTCTGGTTTTTCTTATTTTCTAATCTCTTTCAAGGCATTGATTTTCGAAGGATGCCCAAGGCCTCTGCAATTCCAGGAGAACAAATTCATCATTTGCTTTGGCTTGAAACTGAGGGACCTTTCCCTCAATTTAGTTGTTGTGTTTTTTCCTTGTTACCTGCACTTTTATCTATATATGTTTCCATTAGTTGTTGGGTTCCTAAAGCCATTTCTTTGATAGATGTGTTATCCCTTAATTCTTTGTTTAATTTTGTTCCAGACTTCTGATGGAATTCAGGGGGAGAGAGAGGATCTGTAGATTGGTTTCTAGTGAGGATCCTTTCAAAGGGAGGGGGGAAGGGGCTTGAAGAGGGGGTGAAAGAATCAGGATGGGAAAGGAGAGGAGGAAGGGAGGAGGGAGATAACTGCGAGGGAGAAAATGGAGAGGGAGGAGGAGAAGGAGGAGGAACGAAGGGAATAGGAGTCAACTCCTGACAATCTAGGGATTCCAGAGGGAGCTCAAGAGAGGAAAAGGCATTGGATTCAGCAGGAAAAAGAAGGGGGGAAGAGGATAGAGGAAAATGCAAAGGAGGGGGGGCAACAGAAGAGGGGGGAAATATTTAGAGGCTTTAGGGCCATTATTTTTTTTTAATTTGTTCCCACTGAGGCTCTTTTGGTTCAGTAGCTTCTTCTTCTTCTTCTTTTTCACATATATTTACAAAATGATTGTAATCATGACATACCTTACATTTAAATGGAATATTCTCGTAGTCCAGTTGTTGGATATGGGTCCAACTATCTACTTTTATTTTCACCACTTCAGGGAGCCCTTTTCTTAGATCCACTTCCACACAAATCCTTGCACATGCATGCATATTTTATTTTGGTTCACTTCGATCTATGTAGTTTTCCACAGAATTTCCTATTTCTTTTGTAGAAATTATACAACATACATGTATTTCTTGGATTCACCCGATCCTACAATGTACTAAAGTTAAATACTAAATCGCTTCTACAAATATTTTGTGGAATTAAAAACACAATCACTAATCACAAGAAGAATTAAATTACACACAACACAGATAATTTCCCAAGGAAATCTTGCTACTCAAAACCCCACTATCTTCCATTGTATATTCAACATGGATCATGAAACAATTACATACAAAACTCTTCTCACAGGAGCCCTCCAATACTCAGCTCATTGTCTCACACTGTCATGAACAAAACTGACCAACACATAGCCAATTCTCAGCCTCTAAACAGCCTGCCTGCCTTACGCAATCCCTAAAATATAGGAATTATGGCCTTCCTTGACTACACAATTATCATGGGCACTCCAATGGGTGTTTCGTTGCATGTGTGCAACCTAACAATCCTATAACTGATAGTCAACTTCCCTTTCACCTAGATCTCAACTGGGTCTCCACTAAATCTGATATGCATGCAGCTAATAATAGTAAATCCTCAGTTGCATGTGAGATCACTAATTGTGAATTAATTAATATTTAATTAACTTTATCTCTCACTAGTGTATCTTCAGTTAAAACTAACATAACTGATTTTAACTCACTTAACTGAGTTAAACTGATTACAACCTACATTAACTAATGCACCACTACACTTCGAACTCTGTTACAACTAGAATTACTTTGTATGCCTCACCAACTACCTCTAACTTGAAATCCACTAGCTAACTGATTTTATCACTCTCAGTTAAATATTTCAATTCATCATTAATAATAGATTACAGTTTATTTTCCATCTTAATTAATGGATAACTAAAATAGACATGCACCCAAAAATAGCATTGTAGGCCCCACCCTAGTGTAGGTGATTAATGCACTAGGCATGGGTGCTAAAATTTTCTTGTTGAATCTCAAAATTCCCTCTCAACAAGAAAGGGATTATTTTTCACTCTGATCATGTCTCTATGGTATTCGAATTTTCTCCTAGTGAGTGCCTTCGTCAAAATATCTACATCTTGATCTTCTATGGGAATGTACTGAAGAAACATTATCCTTCTCTGTACACAATCCCTGAGATGATATTACCAGATATCTATATGCTTGGACCTATCATGAAACACATAATTAATCGAGAGTTTAATGTAACTTTGATTATCACAATGAATCACTATCGGATCCATCTGAGAACCAAACAAACCAACCAAGATCTTTCACATCTAGATAGCCTCACTTGCAGCTTGACTTGCTGCCATGCATTCTACTTCTACTAAACTAAGTTCCACAGAACGTTGTTTCTTGCTATACCAGGAAACTATTATCGATCCTATGTTGAAGATCCCTCCTGATGTGCTCTTTCTGCCTGATGGATTGCTCGCCAAATCTTCATCCGTGAAGCCTTGAATCTTCACTCCCTCTGTTTGTCTATACCATAGACCATACTCTTATGTGCCCCTTAGGTATCTCAAGACATGCTTCCACGCCTTCCAAAAGATCTTGGTAGGCTTAACCATAGCTTGAATCAGTTGGTTAACTGCGTAGAAAATGTCTGGTCTGGTGTTCACTAGATACATAAGTGAACCAACTAACTGCCTGTAGACAGTAGCATCCACTACCTCTCCAGAAGTAGCATCTTCTTTCCTCCAGTTTCTTGGAAGAGAAGTATCCATGGGCTTGCAGCTCTCCATGTGAAACTTACCCAGTATCTCCTTTTCATACTTTCCTTGAGACACAAAAATTTCACCATCTCGATGCCATATTTCCAATCCAAGGAAATAATGAAGGAGTCCCATGTCCTTCATTTCGAACTCCCTTGTAAGATCCTACTTGCATGATTGTATCAGCAGCTCATCACCATTCAAAATTAGATCATCAACATAAAGAAAAATAATCAATAACTTACCCTCAACCACAATATGGTACAATTTTGCATCTACTTCACTTTTGGTGAAGCCCAGTCTGGTGAAATAGCTGTCTATCTGAGTGTACCAAGCACAGGGTGCTTACTTCAGCCCATATAGTGCTCTTTTGAGTCGGAACACATGTGATTCATTGTTGAAGATTTCGAAACCTTCAGGCAGCTCTATGTACACCTCTTCCTCAATGATCCCATTGAGAAACATAGTTTTCACATCCATCTGATGAATGTGCCAGCCCATCTGCTCTAAGAATGCAAGGATGGGTCTTATGGAAGAGTAACTTGAAACAGGTGCAAAAGTCTCATCATAATCTATCCCCTCAATCTGTGAGAATCCCCAAGCCACAAATATGGCCTTGCATTTCTCCACACTCCCATCAGTAGCTTTATTTTCCTTGTAATTCCATCTTAATCCAACCATTGATTTGTCAACCGGTCTTGGGTCAACCGGTCTTACTCCTCCACCATTGCATCAACCCAAGTTGGTTGCTGCACTTCTTCCTAAAAGGAAGATGGTTCAATCACAATACATTTTCTCATAAGAGCCATGTATCTAGTGAATCAGTCAGGAGACTTTCTATGTCTGCGTTGTGAAGTAGGGGCTCGTACATTCTCTACAGCATCAAGTCTCAATCTATCAGCTTCTGTGGTGTGCCTTCTACCATTTCTGATGGATGGCTCTGAATGAGTTTTTTCCTCCACTCCATGAACCTCCTCATGTGGCTTATCCACATCTTGAGGCTCATCCTTGGGAACCAACAGTTCCTTCTCTGCATGAAAGCCCAACTCCCTCTCAAGGGACAACTGCATGGCTTTCTCCTCATCAAATTTTATATCTCGTCGCACAATATTAATTCTATTGTTTGGAAAATACACACAATAATTATGGGGTGTTTCAGTGTACCCCACAAAAATCTTGATCTGAGCTGTCGATTCCAGCTTCTTCCTGGTGTCCTTGGTCACATGCACATAAATATATGAGCCAAAAATCTTAAAATGTGAAACATCAAGTTTCTTACCGGTGAAAGCCTCTTCAGGTGTACTCATGCTAAGTATCCTATGAGGACAACGGTTTTGCACAAATACCGAAGTATTACATGCTTCCGCCCACAGATGCATTGGTAGGCCTTGACCATTCAACATCGCTCTTGCTGCACCCATGATAGTTCTGTTCATTATTTTCGTGACCCCATTCTACTATGGGTTATGAGGCGCTAGAAATTATCTTCGAATTCATTCTTTGCTGCAGAAGTTCTTGAATTTGTTAGATATGTATTCACCACCATTATCACTCCTAAGAGCATTCACTTGCTTCCTCGACTCTTTCTCCAGCAATTCCTTAAACTCAAGAAACTTATAGAATGTCTGATATTTCTTCTGCATGAAGAAGATCCAGCACTTACGATAAAATTCATTAACAAATATTACATAGTACTTATGTTTTTTTATCGAAGCAACATAGAATGGTCCACACATGTCTGTGTGAACTCTCTCAAGGACCCTCAAATCTCGGCTCTCCTTCTCATGAAAGGTGACCTTTACATATTTTTCCATAGTACATCCCTTGCATGTGTCTAACTGTGCAAGTGTACCCCTGGGAAGACTAGTAGAAATCTGTTGCATGACTTTCAAGGCTCAATGGTGAAGATGGCCCAATCTCTTATGCCATAATTTGCACTCATATTGGCTCACCACTTGATCTACTTTTCCCATAATTTTTTTGCAGCCATCTACCTCTAGCTTGTAGAGATTCTTAACTCGAATCCCTATCCTCTTGGATTTTCCTGTTATTTTGTATCGCAGGAAAGCTTTCACTTCACTAAAAACAATATCATAGCCTCTATCCTCCAACATTGCAACTGAGACTAAATTTTTCTTCAAACGTAGTACATGCATTACATCTTTTAATTGAAAGGTTTTACCTGACTTCCTTTGGAAGGTAATGGTACCAATCCCGGTAGCACTGTACCACCCATCATTGCCCATTTCAATATGCGTCTAGAGATCCTTCTCCTCCAAGTCATTGAAAGTTCCTTGTCTCCCTTCATGTGAAAGGAAGCACCACTATCCAAATACCACACATATCCCAATGCACTTGACACCATGCATGCGATAAAAGAGAAGTCAAGCTCAAATTGCGAGGAAAGAGCCTCACCAACTACAGATCCTCCAACCTTCTTTTTTTTCTTCTTTTGTGGACAATTAGTAACAAAATGTCCATGCTCGTGACAATGAAAACACTTCACCTTGGACATGTCCTGCTTCTTACCATTCTTGGACTCAAATTTGGAATGGAATTTCTTCCCCTTCCCCTTCTTTGCCTTGGCAGCCAATGCATAATCATCTTCATCTTCATTCTTAGATGAAGATCCATCTCTGGTGTTCCGTCTGAACTCCTCCTACACCAAATCTAACCACAATCATTCCCAATCTTGCAATTTTTCCCTTCCATTGATAGAGTCTTGATAACTGTGCCAACCCTTGGGAAGTCCTAGGAGATCCAAACTCACCAAATCATCATCAACAATTGTTATACCAATGCTCCCCAGTTCAACCCAACATTGGAAAAACTTTGTTAAATATTTTGGTATGGAGTCACCCTTTTCCATCTTGATCTTCCTGAGTTTATCTTTGACGCCAATTTCCTATGGTTGCTGCTGCTTTGGAATAGATCCGTCAAAGACTTCCACATTGCATATGGTGTGGCTCTCCCATGGAGGCTTGAGACAATGTGGTCTTGTACTCCCTTCAACATGATCCTCCTCGTCTTTTCCACTTTCTTTTTCCATGCATCAAGATTTGCAGCATCTGTCACAACGGGTTTAGGAACAAAATTTTCAATGAATTCCTTCAAGCCATTGTCTTTGAGTACTACCTCCATCCTTTCCTTCCAAGTAATATAGTTTGAGTTTCCCTAAAGTGCATAATCCAACCTCAAGCCATTGAAATCCATTTCAATCTTGAATCAGCTGTAGCACCAAGAAATTCTTTCTGCAAATTCAAATTATATCCAGTCAAAAACTTAGCTCCTACTTCACTTCTGTAATTTCCTGTGCTCTGATACCATGTTGAAATTATACAACATGCATGTATATCTTGGATTCACCCGATCCTACAATGTACTAAAGTTAAATAATGAATCGCTTCTACAAATATTTTGCAGAATTAAAAACACAATCGCTAATCACATGAAGTAAAGAAGAATCAAATCACACACAACACAGATAATTTCCTGGGGAAAGCTTGCTGCTCAAAACACCACTATCTTCTATTGTATATTCAGCATGGATCATGAAAAAATTACATACAAAACTCTTCTCACAAGAGCCCTCCAGTACTCAACTAATTGTCTCACACTATCACGAATAAAACTGACCAACACATAGCCAATTCTCATCCTCTAGACAACCTTCCTTGCTTGTGCAATCCTTGATGAATGCAATCCCTCAAATATAGGAATTATGGGCTTCCTTGACTGCGCAAGTATCATGGGCACTCCAATGGGTGTTTTGTTTCATGTGTGCAACACAATAATCCTACAATTGATAGCCAACTTCCCTTTCACCTAGATCTCAACTAGGTCTCCACTGGATCTAACATGCATGCAACTAATAATAGTAAATCCTCAATTGCATGTGAGATCACTGATTGTGAATTAATCAATATTTAATTCACTTGATCTCTCCTAATGTGTCTTAATTTACAACTAGCATAATTGATTTTAACTCATTTAACTGAGTTAAACTGATTACAACCTACATTAACTAATGCACCACTGCACTTCGAACTTTGTTACAAATAAAATTACTTTGCATGCCTCACCAACTACCTCTAAATCGAAATCCACTAGCTAAATAATTTTATCACTCTCATATAACTATTTCAAGTCATCATTGAGAATAGATCACAATTTATTTTCCATCTTAATTAAGGGATAACTAAAATAGAAATGCACCCAAAAATAGCATTGTGGGCCCCACCCCAATGTAGGTGCTTAATGTACTAGGCATGGGTGCTGAAATTTTCTTGTTGAATCTAAATAGATTTTACTAAATCATTTCTCCAATAGTGCAGAGGAAGATGAGGAAGTTGGACCCAGACAGAAACAACATTTGGTACATCCAACTCTGGGTCGAAGTCAGGAGTCCATCTATTTAGGTATAGGCCTCTTGTGTCCATGAAGTAAGGACCATTTTTGAATATTAGGTCTCTATCTTCTTTGATTTCAAAATGAAAAGTGAAAAAGCATCTTCCACATAAATGAGTAGATATTTTCCCTTCTGTAGATCGAGACGAGTTCCTCTCAACCCATCTTGAATCATTTTTGGTGAGGACCAAATGATAATAAATTGACCAACGAGTCCCCTTTCAGAAAGATCAAGAGTAGCTCTACAAGGCAAAGTGGGTGGGAGGATTATTTCAGGAACATCTTCAGGTTTTTTAACGAACTTTGATACGGCGGGCCTGAAACGAGGAGGGCCAATGGAGGTAATGAGGCTTACAAAAGTGATGGAAGCCTCATCAGGAGGAGACGCAGCAGAAGGGAGAGATTCAGAGGGATGCTCCCCATCTGGAACAGACTCCGATGGGGCCATGGGAGAGGTAGAAGCAAAGGGTTGTAGCAGTAAGGGGAGGCTTAGCTCAGTGTAGTACAACAATGGTGACATAATTCATCCTTCTTAGCTTGCTTGAAGTACTAAAAATAATTTATCAATGCTTGAAGTTTTCATTGATTTTCTACCCTCACTAGTTGACCCGTTTTAAGTTTCACTCAGTTTAGATATCAAAAAATGATATTTTGTATATTTAGATATAACTATAACAAAACATAATTAAAACTTTTAAGTATCACATAAAAGATACACTCCAAAATTCAATTGGTAGTCAAATTTTCATTATTGGGACACAATTAATCGAAATTCTAACCTTGATTGGAATTTTAAATAATTTTCATCTAATAATAATATTTCTATTTATATTTATTTTTTAATCATTTTAATAGAAAATGATTAATAGTGGAATTATTGAGCCTAGAGGCCCTCTCCAACCTAGTATTGTAGCCGTGTTGTATTGTAATGATTACCATTTTGACTAGATCAAATTAGATAAATGTCTTTCTAGATTAATCACATCATTAGGATTTGGTCAATGTTTTGAACCAACTAATGTGGTTCATCCTTAGGACAAGGTGAAAAAGTCAATTGATCTTATTGAATAAATAGTGTGGATGCATCATTGTCGGGTATTAGACGAAGAAAACTAGCCGTTAAAAAACTAGCCATTTAAAACTAGTCATTTAAAAACTAGTCATTAATGAATTAGTTAATTAGTTAATTAAATATTTTTAATTAAAATTTTTTATTAATTAATATATATTATAAAAATAACAAAAATAAAAAGTATTATGTAATTTTTAATATAAATTTTTGTTAAGTAAGAGATCTAATTATTTATTAATAAGATGCATAGGGGATTATATAATATTAAAAACATAAAGGATAATATATAAGAAAATAACAAGAGGAAAAAATATTAAAAAAAACATAAAGAATAATAGATAAGAAAATATCAAGGGGAATAAAAGACTAGACAAAAGAAGAAAAAGGGAAAAATGAAAAGATAAAAAAGCAAGATCATGCAAAAATAAGCAGGGGGGGGGGGGGTGTTGCGATTCATCTAGAGAGAGATGGAGTCTAGCTCTTACTCAACCCTTTTTATGGAAGATTTTGAATCAAAGGCCTTGGCCTCAGCTCAATTTCTCCCTAGGAAATGGAAGAGATTCATGGATGACACTTGTGTCATTTGGCCCCATGGTAGTGAGAAGTTAGACTTGTTTATTGGGCACCTAAATTCCCTGTTAGATTCCATCAAATTCAACATGGGAGTTGAGGTTGATGGTTCCCTTCCTTTCTTGGATATCCTTCTCTCTATAACGGATGATGGTTCCATTTCCCACCAAGTTCTTCGCAAGAAAACTCACACATAACAATATATTCATGCTGGTTCTCATCATTTTCATGCTAAAAAATTTGGTGTTCTTTGCAATCTTGCTACCCGTGCTCTTAGAATCTCTGACGACAACTGCTTGGAGTCGGAGAAATCTCATCTTCTTGAGTTTTTTGAAAATAATTGGTATAGTATATATGAGGGCCATAGGGCCTTTCAAAAAGCCTATAAAGGATTAAAAATAAAATCTACTTGAGTGGATCATGTTTCCAAGGTTCATGTCCCTTTTATCCAAGGGATCACAGACAAGTTTGCCCATGTCCTCAGAAGGAATAATGTCTCCTATTCATTCAAACCCCTTTTTACTATTATAAATTCTCTCGGATCTGTCAAGGACCCTATCGAACCAAAAGACATGAAGGGTGTTTACATGATTCCTTGTTCATGTGCGCCAGGCCCTATATTGTGAAACAGGCAGATTCGTTAGACATTGAATCCAAGAGCATGTTGCAGACATTAGGCACAATTGATCCCGCACATCCACTCTTGCAAAACATGTGGAGAAATCATGTCACCATGTATGGATTGAAGACTCCAAATTCATTGCTAAGGTCGACCACTTCCATCATAGGAAGCTTAGGGAAGCCATTGAGATTGAGCGACATGCTAAAAATCTCAATAGGGATGATGGTTGGATGTTGAGTAAGACCTAGACTCCAGCTCTCTCTATATGAATTTTCCCCCCCCTTGCTTATTTTTGCCTGATCTTGCTTTTTTATCTTTTCATTTTTCCCTTTTTCTTCTTTTGTCTATTCTTTTATTCCCCTTGATATTTTCTTATATATTATTCTTTATGTTTTTTATATTTTTTTCCCCTTGTTATTTTCTTATATAATATCCTTTATATTTTAAATATTATATAATATCTTATGTATATTATTAATAATTAACTAAATCTCTTACTTAACAAAAAAATTGTATTAAAAATTACATAATACTTTTTATTATTATTATTATTATTATATCTGCTAATTTAATGGCTAGTTTTTTGAAAGCTAGTTTTCTTTGGCTAATACCGAGCAATGATGTGGAGTTGGTTTGAAACGTCCACAAAATCCTAATAATGTGATTAATCCGGAAATACATTTATCTATTTTATGGATCACAAAAGTCTAAGATCTAGATCAAATTCCATAATAAAAATTAAAAAATATAATGTAATGTAATGTAAACATTTTTATTGGGTAAAAATAAAAATAAAAAAGTAAAAACAACCCTTTAAAAATAAAATAAAAATGGCCCACGGTATTCATGTGGAACGTAGCCTATTTAAAGGGAGAAATTAAAATTAAAATCAAATCTAAAAAATTAAATTAAATAAAAAATTTGATATCTAAATTTAAGCTTTTGTGATCCATATTGAATTCAAATGGTTGACCCAACAAATTGAATTTGATTTTTACGGAAAGACTTTTCTTAAAATTTTAATGTAATGTAATGTAAATATTTTTAACTTAGTAAAAATAAAATAATGAAATAAAAATAACAAAATAAAAACACTCCATTAAAAATAAAATAAAAATAAAAATAAAAATGGATCATGGTATTGACCCATGGTATTGAGAACCCATGGTATTCATGTGGAATGTAGCTTATTTAAAGGGATAAATTAAACTAGTCTAGATCGATATATCAAGCGAGGGATCAAATTTCTTGATATGCAAACCTCTTTTAGTCTGAAAATAGATTTGATCCCTCTCAGCCCTTGGTACATCTGAATTTAAGATGGATCTTAGATAGTTAATTTGTAATGAATATAATTATTTTAGTTTATAAATTAAATGTGGATAGATATTAATTCATAATAAACATCAAAACGTTTATTACATGATAGATTTCATGTTGCTAAAATTAAAAAAATATATAACTAGAAATTGCACCACATGTTTGCAAAGGAAACGTTTTGAATTTTTTCTTAATAATTTAGTTCAATTAGTGTTGCCTTGTTTTGTGTGAGTTTCTTCATATTATAGTTAAATTTATATTGTACTAATGTCATGGCAATCCCTTATTGATCAAATTGAAAACAATGTAAGTAATACCTAATTAAATGCATCCCTACTGTTAGGGCCTAAACACTCAAATTTTGGATTTTTCCATTGTTTCCTCCTCAAGAATTTACTCCCATGGCTTTGCAAGATTTTTTTTTATATTAAAGATGCAAAATAAGTAAAATAAGAAAAGTAAAACATGCAAATGGAGATGCGAAAAACTACCTAAAGGTGAGTACAAATAATGAACATGAAGCTAAAATGAAAGTTGTAGTTCACTCTTAGTATCATCGGGAGTATATAAAGCAGAATAAGTCTTAGGACTTATCTCCTCCAACCATTGGATGGCAGCCTTAATATCTAGTCTCATCGATGGAGAATGTGCAAAGAAACCCATGGCAAGTTGAAGTGCTCAAAGTAATCCATCATCGACTGGACTTTTCAATCCCCTCCAAATATCAACATTAGACAACTCCAATGTATTCTCCTCCAATACAATAGTCTTCACAATAGAAGGCAAATCGACAAATTCATCAGAGCTCTCATTCTTGCCTGGTTTATTTTCAATGAGTATTTGTAACAGGTGAATGCTAAAGTTGTATATATTTGTCTTAGTATTGGTCCTCTTCATCTTCTGGAGCTAAGGATCCTCGTAGCCCTCAAATGTAGTTGAATTCATCATCTGAGCAGCAGATGACAAAATCATTAACTAGTGTATAATATAATCAGTGAAATGTTCAACATAGTTTTCATCCATCAAAACATTCTTGGATTTAAGGTTTCCATGAATGATGTGTGTTTCAATCATAATGTGAAGGTGGGAAAGTCCTATTGTTTCTCTAAGAACAATATTTTGCCTGCAAGCCTAGCTCAAAGAAGGCCTCCAACCTCGAGCATCTGCAAAAGAAAGGATTATTTTGCATCAATAAGACAAAGTAAGGACCCAACCCATAGACCTACAAGATGAGGATTTCCCTGAATGAAATGAGAGAGCAATGCAAAGACTTCATATTTAATATAGAGCCCAACTTATATGTATGTGAGATGCATAACTCTAGTGCATTCTTCATTTTTTTTAATATCTGGTTAGACCATGGCCTCTTGAATCATATTATTGAAATATTAACCTTAATTTTCAAGTGGGAGCAAAGTGTCGATACTTCCCAAGTAAAGTGAGAGTATTTTCTACTTGTGTTATATCTTTGGGAGAAATACATTTATTTTGGAAGTGAAATTCATGTATTGTCAAGAATAGAAAAATTCTAAAATGTACAGGCTAAAAAGGCCATGAGTTGTATCAGTGCAATGGCCCATTTCACAAGACCCTACGAATGTTGTTTTTTTGTACACAAAGGATATAGATAGCTTTCAAGGCCATACTTTATTTGAATCTTTGTAATCCATGTACAATTGGTATCCTATGAATGGAGGATGTAATCTAATCAATTTTCCTATTTTTGAAGAAAAAAAGACAGCAGAGAAAATACTCCTTAGCCTTGGGTTTCAAAATGAACTTACCATGAAGAAGGCCATCCAAGTTTCTTTTCTTCTGATGATCATATACAAGAAGCCTCTCTCTTGTTCCTTCATAAAATTCTCTAAGAGGGACTATATTTTTTTATGTCGAAGACAACCCAAATCCTTAACTATAGGTAGGAGCTCTTTTCGGCCTTTGTAAGTCCCTTCCCTGAGAAGCCTCAGAGCAATAGTTTCTCCTTCACTAAGCTTGCCTTTGTAGATAGTTCCATAGTTTCTCTTACCCAGTACTTGACATGTTTCATTTAGCACATCCCCCACCATGAGATTCTCCCCACCTTCAAAAATGACCAATTTTCTCTCTCTCGTTTCTTCATCTTCCAATTCATTCAAAGAAGGGTCCCTTCCTCCTCCCAACACTTTCATATTGTGGGAACTTCCAATGCCTATCAACAAGGGCACACTGACAACAACGATTTTCATTAATGCAATAAAAATTTCTAAAACTGCCTAAGGGCTCAGTCCAGAATGCCTTTGAACTTGAATTTATGCATAAGGTGCAAGAGGAGGCCCACATATCCTATTTCTTGCAAATGACTCACTACCAAAACTTTGTGAAAACACTAGAATGGGTCCATTGATATTGTTAAGATCCAAATTCAAACTTGATAAATTCAGTTGTGCAAGAGCTTCAAGTAGTGTACCAAACAAAAATTTATTTCTCAGATCCAACTCTTGCAAGCCATGAAACTGTCTAACAAATAAAGGCATGGGCCCTTGCATATTTTTACTACACAAGTCTAAAATATGAAAATTATTGCATGTAACATTAGGCAAATCAGGCTCTGGTATGTAACCACTCAAATCATTACCATATAGAAGAGGATCCACAAGCTTGCCATAGAGATTCCATATTGAAGGAGGAATGTTTCCATTGAGCTTATTCTCTAAAAATTAAACAGACATAATTCTAGCACTATTCCAAAGATCTAAAGGTATATTTCCTCTGAACATATGAACATCACAACTCTATTTCCATTCCTAGAAAATTCAGGAGTCAAAAATTAGACACACATACACAGAAATATTAAGGCTTGATAAAGGAGAATATCGATAAGAATGAAAAATTTACCAACTAAAAAAATTACTCTAGTAAAATCATTACAAAGAAAAAGAACATGTGCATTAAGTTGCACCACAAAGAGTAAATTAACATCAATGTAATGAATATACATATTATTTGCATTATAGATGCATATTCCGGATCTTTTTTCTAATCATATGTTTTCCATTTTAAATTATTTCCATGTACATATCCACCATGAGAAATATTAAGGACTATAATTTTCCATATTCAATAAGTAGTTATGTATATATTGTCTAGAAAATCCTAAGCAGATTGGCCTTTGCAGATGACAATACCTCTCCTTTTATGAAAACAAATTGTAAGACTTCACTTATGATTTTTTCCATATGATATTAAAAGTTACCTTCTAAGGTCTTTCCTTATTATTGGGGCTACCCTTGGCCTATTAAGTTGGATAAAATCTTTTTTTCATATTTTGTTTGCATATTTTTCGAATACTTGGAATTTGATGGAAAAGAGTGAAGTCAAAAAATTGACCTCATTCTTGTCCATTAGATTCAAAAATATTCCTGAAATCTACCATCTCGACCATATTTTTATTCTCATATACAAAACACCTTTTTTGTATGGTTGGCTTCATGGAGATCATCCTTATCCTTCGTCAACTCCATTGAATCGTCCAAAGGCTCATCGATTTTCAATTCCCTTGTAATTTTAGAATCAAATATGTCCTCCATATCAACATCAGCAACTATTGATTCAACCTCATTTTTCTTTGACTCTACAATAGCTTCTGCTTTCTTAGCACCAGTGTTCAAAATTGAACATGTCATGGCCCATCAAGAGGCCTTTGGCATGTTAGAGAAGTGTTAAGGTAAAATTACCCATTTAAAAAATAAAATGAATTTTGATTTCTACAAGTTTTAAAAAAAATTAAAAAGATATTATAAAAATCCATATGAAAGGTTGTTGGTCTCGAGATAAATTGCAGGATATATATTATCCAGGGTGGAAGCTTGTACCAATGGACAATGGACCCTCAAGCCCCTATTTCAACTTGACGTATAGAGTACGCATGAGGTTGTTTCCAGTAGTCATAAAATCAACTTTTAATGATATGAAGTTGAGTCTCTTAGGTAGGTCAACAATTTTGTACATCCATTTTACAAACAAATTTTCATTTTCTACAAACCTGAGAAAAAACAATGAAGCTACAATTGATCTGAGATAATTTGATTAATGTAGTAGTAGTACATGTGGAAGCTACAGTAAAAAAATGAAAACAAACAAATTCACTCTCACTCTCACTTTTAAAACAGAGCAAACCGGCGATCAAAACCCCTAGGATTCGGCCTTGACAAATACCATTTCCCTGTTACTGGAATTATCCATAGGCTCATAACGCCCATGCCTCCTGAATCCTCACACCCAAAACCCTAGCGAACAAACTGCAGACGGTAAAAAGGATGACCATGATAATGATGACATGGAAAATGAAGAGAATATTGAGAAGCATGACGGAGTGTAGCTTGTACTCGTGGAGATCGCAATGAGTTGAACCCTTGGCCTGGTTGGGCACATCCATGAAGAAGTTGAAACCCTGGGGAACGTATCTCTCAACATGTAGTGATAGCCTCAACTGAAGAAACCAAATCCATTGACGACATAGAGTGGATGAAAGTGCTACATCCACTATGAATGCCATCAATCACAAGTCTAAGATGATTTTGAAGGTGCAAGAGAGGATGGGAATGGCTCCCAGGCTCCTAGAAGTGATTCACACTTTCCCTCGATGTTTGACGGCAAAGACGTGCCAACCCTGAGCATCACCCACTAGAATCCAAACCCTGAATCGGCCATCAAAAATATCACCCTGCCGAGAATCGACAGGTGACACATGTCAGTTCTCTCGTTCACCAACACCGTCAAGACCATGATCATGAAGACGTAGAGCACAACCACAAAATCTAGCAACAAGAGGTGATGCATTGGCATGGTTCCCTTTATGAGTGGATTGGATTCTGATGAGATCACGAAATTATATGAGATAGTTTTACACAGTATATTGTCACCGTCTGTGCAATCCCCATCCTGAATAATGGAGGACCATTTCAGTGACTTCTATGTATTATCATACATTGCCATAAATGTTATCGCATCCTTTAGCATGTCAAGTACATCTTCTCTATTGCTTATTACTCAAGAAAACCTTCAAAAACATATGATTTTGGGTAGGCACTAGTAGGCATTTATGGCCTCGCGCCCATGGAGAAATTAACATTGAGCCCCACGCCCTTTGGCGCTCTATCTCAAAAGGGCACCCGTGCCGAGCTATTTGGAAATTTTTTTAAAATAGAAATGAAGTTTCCATGCTTAACAACTTCATGAGTAGAGTCATCATGGTTTTTTTGATTGAATCACGTCGAGTTTCTCCCTTTGGCTTGTTGGTTCCTATAATTGTGCAACTCCCCAAAGGGATATTCTCTCCTCCACCTTATGTGGGATCCCAAACCTCATCCTCCTTTCCTATAAATTATTCCTCCTCATATTAATTCAGCTAGTTGAACAATGATTATTATAGCTGGTGTGTAGAATAAAGCAGAGAAGAATCCATTATTGAGAGAGAGTTTAGGCCCACTGCCTCATTGAGTCCAATCCCAAATGAATGCTTGAGACGCGCCCGACTAAACCTGTCGAAGGAGATTTGCAACGCCAAGACGTAAGGTTGTAAACTTATTTTTCTCTATCAATAATACATGACTCGTTTCTGGTTCCAACTTTGTTTCCATTTATATGCAAAGTGTTTATCCCTCCTTCACTAGCTGAATAGCTATAGATGAATGTACATGCTTGTATGTTTTTATCATTTGTTGATCTTTGTGCAAACGTGTGAACATCATCACCAACACGTAGCGCAAGTCGTGAAGACAAAGATCAAAGGATCGTTACTATGTGCCATGACAAAAGCAATGGACTAAGGTAGGATATCTGTTCCGGTCCATGTTTCATTTATAAGCAAGGAATTCAGGAGTCTAGCATATTCCCTTGTTGCTAGACCCACCCTAGGGCTAGAGGGATATCCTTTGTCCACAGAGGGGATTTTCCTGCTCAATAGATAGCTAATAGTATTCCCACCAATTGCAGGTAGAGTTCTTGGTGATTACAATATCTGAAGGATGAGTAATGCCATAGCTTTATTGTGTATTCTCTAGGGCTTTTGAGGTGGGCCTTGAAAAAGAATATGTGGTGCCATAACCCCAAATAGAAAATGAACAAGAATCCCATTGTGTGGATCATAATGTGGCCATGATGAGTGAAACACATGCCTAGAATTTTCCCTTCCCCGAATTTTCCTAAATTCCTACCTTCTTCATTCGTTGTGAAATACCCTACCCTTTTTTTAGACATAGGGTCTATCAAAACTTCATCGAGACACAAAAGGGCTCTATATCCAAGCTAAATATTATCATAACATTAATTTTACCATGTTTTCCTACCAAATTTCACTGCCTAGAGCCATTTTTGCAAGTGGTTTGTAACACGAATCTCGTTAGAATTCCAACAATCATAGGTATTTCTCGGCACTGCAACTTTCAATATTTGAAGTGTTGTAATTTGTAATATTTAAAGCATTGTTTAAAATTTATGACGTTAAATCTAATATTAGTCACGGGACTTCTTCAAGTAAGTAACGGTGTATAAGTGGACCACAAAAACTTAAGCCTTTGTTTCCATGGATAGAAATTATGAAGGAAAAAATTAGATGAAATTACGTAATTGTTGGGATGCTTTTGGATAACAATAATTACATTAAAATTTACTACATTTTTGGGTTTCTTTTGGATATACATTACTTAGATGTAAATTTCTTGGATTCTTACTCCTAGGACATGTTGGTGAGCTCTGGTATTGCATCAAGAGTGCTGCAACTCCTCGGGGTTTCCCTACTTTACTTTATTAACCCGAGGTTCGTACAAACTTGGAGGTAACAGTGTTATATACACAGTAGATGCAATCTGTTCATGTCATCCTCTTCTGCTTTACGAAAGGGCGTTATTTCTTAAACTATGATAAGAACTGGAAAGTAAATTGCTGGAAATAAATGACAGAAAGGAAACTAAACTAAATTGTTGGATAGAAATGACAAGAATGAAACTAATTTAATTTGCAGAAAGGAAATGACAGAAAGGAAACTAATTTAACTTGCTGAAAATAAATGGCAGAAAGGGAACTAATTCTAAACCACACTTAACTTGGCCAAATGTCTAAATGCACTCTATTTATCTTATGGTCTATATACCATGCTTCTACCCATGTAGCTAAGCTATCCATGACTTAATATTAATTGAAAAAGTGTTGATTTTGCAGCTTGTAGGAAAGAAAAGGGTTAAAGAGGCTAATGGAGGGCTTAACAGACTCTGTTTCGGGAATCACTTTCAAACATGCAGTTCCAGTTGCAGCGAGTTGGAACTCTAGGGTAGCAAGAGCAGGACCGGTGGAGGGAAGGTGCAGATGGGGTGTCGAGGGTAATTTATTGTGGCCAGAGGCATAGTAGGTAGGGCGCCTAAAGGGAGCAGTTTCCAGCGCCTAAGGAGAGCTCATCTCGGCGCCTAAGGGGATGAGTTCTCATCGTCTTTAGATAGTCTCGGTGCTTAAATAGATTAGTTCTCTTATCTGACATGAAACAGGGCTTAGGAGTGGAAAGTGGGGGTTTAATCTTTATAAAAACTTAGTATATGGCACCAAGATGCTTTTGGAGTGGAATGATTCATTAGGGGAATTTTGAGGTCTAAAATGGGCCTCCTAAGGAAATAATAAAATAATAGCTAAACCAATAAAATAATATTTATAAATTTTCAATTCACTTTTTGCACCACAATCCATGTAACCATAGTTAAATTCAATTAAAAAGTTGTACCAAAATAGAATTAATAAAAAAAATGTATTGATGTGACTATAAATAAGAATGAGGTTTTCAAGAAAAAATGACTATCATTGAACAACTAATGAATTTGTCCTTTGTACTTAAATAACTTAAAATAAAATATAAATATAAATTTATAAATTCTTAATTATATTATATACTATTAATTAAAATTTATTTTATTTAAATTGTATAATAACATGTAATTAATATACTATATAAAAATAATATAATATAAGATAATATAAGATAATAAATGTATAGGGATATGCATTGTTTCTTTCAAGAAATATGAAATGACAATAATACATTTTTATTCAAAAAGTGTGAAATGACATTTATTATGAGTACTTTACTTTGACTTTAAAAGTACTTAGAGCACTACCATGGTTAACCATGAGTTTTTATCCACCATTGAGAATGTGACAAGTAAGTACCTTTAACTCAAACAATTCCACCTCAATCACTAGGGATGATGTCATCCCCTAAAATGTGATTGGTTCTCATAAAGTGAATTTTGATTGTACATTTTCCTTAGGAGGCCCAATTTAGACTTCAAAATTCCCCTAATGGAAATATGTGATGGCGGAGTTATGATTGGTGGATAGAAGTGTGATGATCTGTGATATCGCAATCACAATATCACAAGGTTGGAGCGGTAAAGGATAATAAGAACAAAACAAAAACTTCGAAAGGTAATTTGTGATGCAGCGGAGTTCAGAATCAGCTTTTGGAGTGATAATTCTTAAAGAAACAAGGAAAAGGTGTGAGGTGTGACTGTGATGGGTGACATGGCAGTGGGACCGGCAGCGAAGCACGATCGCAATATCACAATCGGCATGTGAAAGTGATAAGCCTTAAAGAAACAAGGGAAAGGTGCAAAGTGCGATTGCAATGGGTGACGTGGAGATGGGAATGGTGGCGGAGCGCGATCACAGTATCGCAATTGGTTTTTGGAAGTGGTAAGTCTTAAAGGAAATGGGAAAATGATGTGATCTGCGATGAGGACCGATGGCAAGTCCAAAGGAAAAAAATGCAGTTTCTAATGTTTTTGAATGTTTTTAATAAAAGAGTAGTGAAGGGAAGTAGAAAGGGATATCATATTTGGGCTTGGAATGAGAGAGCATTAACAAATATCACAAGCGATTTGTGATTTGCGATGGAGAAAGGTACGGCGAGTAGGAGTTTTGAGGAGAAAGGGGCGGAGGTCTAATTCTAATGATTTTCAAGTGTTTTGGGAACGAAAAGGACGATGGATGAAAATAAGAGAAAAAGGAGGGAAATGGAGGCACAACAACAATGATCAGGCATGAGAACAGAGCTGGGAAATGAAGCGGGATGGCTTGATGATCTTCCTAGGGATTTTGATTCTTATTCTTGCAAACAAAGCTTCGGATTCATGTACGAAAAATAGATGAAACATGTGACAAAACAGTGAACAAAAAGCAGCTTTTGGTCTGTGGGATGATCTACCCTCCTCGAGCTCTATTGACAGAGATGAGAAGGGGGCCTTGATCCACAACTCTTAGAGTTTTATCCTCTATTATATTACTCATAAGAAAATGAAAAACTACAGTAGCACACTGAAAGAAAAAACTAAGTAGCAATGAAACTATGAGAAGCAGAACTAATTGAATGACAGAAAGAAAACTAGCTTAATGCCATAAAGGAAGAGATAGTAATAGAAAAGAGGCTGAGGCACATGGATTGGGACCTAACCCACGAGCCTAGCACTCTGAAACTTAAATCAGTTGAATAAAATCAGGCTGCTGATTTCATAAAATAATAACCTCATACATCTCTGAAAGTTTGATCACTGATTAAAATAATAAACAACTAAACTAGAATCGACTAACAGCTAAACAGCTAAACTAGAATCGACTAACTCTTCCTAGCTCTAGCTCTGCTCTATTTATTCTATAGGGCAGCTACCAACAACTCCCTAGAAAATAGTGATTGAGCCCACTTGACTCCAAGTAAACAAAGATAGAGTGAACTCCTCTTGAGTTGCTTGGCTGCCTCTGGAATTCGAATTGCTGGAGAGAATCCTTAGGAATCCTTTAGCTGCCTTTGGAATTAGAATTTTTGGAAGGAATATTTGGGATCCTTTGGTTTCCTTTGAGAGTTAAGGAGGTGTGGAAAATCCTCCAATAATTTCTCCTTGCTGTCTCTTCCTAGTCTTTATGATAACATCATTATAAATATGCTTAATAAATCATGATTTTTTGCACTCAACCTCATATTAGGCCCTCATAGTATGTTAGCCTTAATCACCACCTATGCTAGCATCATAAAACCAAATAATAATAAAAATGCAAGAAAAAAAATATCTAAGAAGGAAAAAATGTGATCATTAACCCCTCCAAATATGTCTAATGATGGAGCTCATCACATGTCACTATAGAACTTATCGAAAATTCTCATTAATTTATTGTTTAGACACAAGCCAATCGACATCAAACTTTATTTCAAATATACAAATTAGAACACTAACTTTTGAAAACAAAGGAAAATTTCATCAAATCTTTATTCTCCTCGAAACCTCAGTTACGTGAAAATTGTACAGCTAATCGGTTTCTTTTTAAACACTATGCTCATAGGACATATTTTTTCAAATTTAAATGAAATGGTTATTGATATTTTTTATATATATTTTTATGTCTATGAGGCTTTTCTCTAATACGCCACCTCCTTCATATACATATCCATTTGATTGGATATATTTGTTCCATTTTAATAATCTCATTTCTATCTTTTTGATCCACAAAATCTATTACAGCAAATACATTGATCTATATATGTAAACTTGAGAGTTTATGGTGCAAATTTCAAGTGAAATGTTTATGGTTTTAAGGCAACTATGTCAGTTAAATTAACACATAAACATGATTTTAAGCTCAGTTTTGCTCAAAATAATGAAGACATAATTACCATAATGGCATACACAAGACAACAAATGATGAAGGAGTTCACCACTCTTGGGCTACATCTCCTGGTCCAGCTTCCAATGTTGGGCCTCTTTCATTATGCTAAAAAATATCTGTTTACATCAAGTTACAGTGCTCAGAATGAAAAAACAATGACTCCAATGGCTCCAGAATAGTCAAAAACCCCTTATGCTCTAGAGAAGTTTTCCTGCTAACTGTCCTCCAATTTTCACCCACCTACTAACTGTTCCACAATTTTCGACTTTTGCAGCCACATGGAGCAACAATTTTTCCCCGCGTCGGTGTGATTCTCGTTGGTTTGGGTGCAATTTTTCGAACCATTAAATTGAATATGTCTCCCATGAACCGAAAAATTAGCGCCACTTAGCGCATTTTATGTCGTCAATTCTGGGTGTTTTGAACCGCTTCCTGCTGAAGTCTTGACTGTACTAATTCCTAGGGTTCGTTGGTGTGGTTGGGTTACAACCCACCGTAGTTTTATTTGAAATGTTGTGCGCCAAAACATCAAACCAAACTTCATTCATACCATGTATGTGTTTTGTTTTGATTGGGTTTCGTTGTAGTTCAACTCCACCAACACATAACCATAACTACCTCCAAAATCATAGCATGTGATATACTACGCATGGACATCCGGGTTTAAAAATTGTCTACCATTCAAATGGTTCCATAACCATAACCTTAAATTGTGGTTTATGTCGTGGGTTCTTGTTGGTGGTTAGACCGACCGTGCCAACATATAACGTAACCCGTTCACATAACTATGACATGTGATGCCACTTGTAGAATTGTCGAGTTAACATTACATAATTCTCCACCCGGACTTTGGTTATAACAATATCATATGGTTTTGGTTTATGATGTGGTTTGATAACATATAACATATGTTTCAGCGTATAACATAATATATGGTTGCGAAATTTAGAATATAACCTAAGTTTTGTGACACTAATATATGGTGTTGGGGTTGGGGTTAACCCTAGGCCTCTTTCTGCCTACCATGTATCTTGGTTGGATGGATCGGGGGCTAGGAGTTAACCCAGGTCCTGAACCCCAATTTCGATACCATTAAAGTTTAAATATGTGTGGAGGACTATATTTTATAAGAACTACAATTGGCGTAGTGGTGGAGCACTACATTTCCACTCGGAGGTCCACGATTCAAACCCCATAGAGGCCCTCTATATTCATATACAAAATTTTACACAAATAGGATTCCATGTGGCAGCCATCGATTGGCCCATGTGGCTCTCACTCATTGGACCAGCACACAAACCCATAAACTAATTAGAAAATTCCATTCACAACCAATAAGAATGAGACAATTGTCATCTAACGACTAGCCCACCAAAGTACATATTCATGCCCAATCATTTCCCAGTCAGCGTACAAACTGCTGACTAGGCATCCCTGCAACCCAAAATTCTAAAATTTTAGTTGTTTTCCAATTCGATCAGAACCTGATATTGGGAGCATATGATATCGGTTTTGAGTGAAATGATTTGCGTTGGATTCAAGGCGACAAGATCTTCACTTTGGCATTAGTTTCAATCTGTTTCAAGCACTTTGAATTTTAATCATTATATTGATCCACCAGATCATTCCTCCCCACTGGAAGCTTTTGTACATCCAAAAGCTCATTCTCAGATAATAAATAGATGAGGGTACAGTTCCCTCACCCTTCCAGTCTCAATCCACTTAGCTTTTCTTGGATTTTTCGCTTTGAGATTTTCATGAAAGTACACCTCTTACCCTTATTTTGGAGTCCTTGTATTTATGTCAAAGATGACATCTTATTTTGATTTTCCAAGATATCCAGAAAATAAAATTTCCCTTGAAGGAATATGACTATTCCCTCCTCAGTCTTCAGTCAAAGGAAACTTATTCAACTTCAAATTCACTTCACCTTGAACATTGTCACCATAATGATGCTTAGCATGTATAGCCTTGTACTTGGCTCGAATCTTTACCAAATGTGATCGTCGTCGCCATGCACCGTCCTTCTTCAAAGCCAAAACATTATGAAACCCACCAGGAGATGTATTGGAACCACTGTCATATTTGTAAAATATCCTTTTCACTATCATTTTTACCCCTGCATTCTTTAACATTGGCATCTTGTTCACACCAATTTTCAACAACGATGCATCCTTCTGCAATTTCACTTCATGTTGTTTACCTCTTTTAGGAGGCAACATGTTATACTATTGAAACATATTATCACATGAATTAGAAACCTCAATGAAATCAGATTTCAAATTTGATGCATATCCTCGAAAGGCTTTACATGCCTCAACATCTTTATGATTCAACATTAACAATGCAAAATTCTGACTAGCATTAACAATCCTGTTTTTCCAACATTCACAAGAGATAAACTCAATTTCTTGTTATGTTCTCTAAAAATGTACTCAATCCCATTCTTGAAAAAGTGATATTTATTCTCATGGCGATGAATGTCTCTCCTATAATATAGATATGGGATTCCCAAAACAATACCACATATATCAAGTGGAACTACATCAGTTTCAACCACATCAATAAAGTTTGCAGTGACGGAAAATCTAAGTATGCATTCTCACATACCCAACCTAAAGGATAAGGTTTAGGATGATGAATTGTTTATAAATTCAAATTCTTGACAATATCTTCTAAGATAATATTGCTTGTGAACCACTATCAAACAGTGTGCCTATCTTGGTATGTTTTGAAACAACTATAATGTGGAAAATCTTAGTTCTAGTTTTTTCATGTTAAGTTTCATTGAGACAAATTGAAGAACTAGTACTTGCAATGACCTTACCTTTCAAACCCATGGTTTTGATATTTCTCTCATCCTCGGAATTTGAACCCAAATCATGTTGTATAGTTGCAGTAGCATTTTCTTTCTACTTGTTTTTAAACTTTTCGGGTCTCATCTTAGGATGAAGTTTCTAGAAATGATCTTCATCATGTCCCTATTTGGAATAGTATTTGTATGTGAGTTTTTATTTCTCCATCTTGCTGGCAACATTCTTCTTCCCTTTCCCTTTAAGCTTACCCTTTCCTTTGTCTCCAGACTCAAAGTTGTTCTCACTTTTTTCATCAAAAACATGTTTCCCTCTTGCTTCTAGATGTGTGGCATGTACAAAAACTTCAACTAAACTTGTAGGGTTAAACATGAGAATAGTTTTTCTCAAGTAGTTACGTAAAACTCCAATGTATTTGAGTAAAGTGTCTTGAGAAGATAAATCTACACCCAAAATCAATGCTCTCATTCTAAACTCTTGGGTATAACTTTGCACACTTTGACCCTTTAATTTCCTAAAATTTTTCCAATCCATGATATCTTTTTTCATGCATGCTAAAGGATAACATTATCTTCTTAATGCAGTAAAAAAATCATTCCAAGAAGATAAAACCTTTCCATGTTTCTTCATGTACTCTTGAGTTTTGGCTTCCCACCAAATAAGTGTTGCACTTTCCAACCTTAATGAAGTAAGTTGAACCTTGGTCTCATCATACTTGATCCTTTGTATCTTGCAATACACTTCAAACTAGCGAACCCAATTATCTAATTTCTTAGCATTTACCTCTCCATTATACATAGGTAATTCGAAATTTATTTCAAGTTTCAAAAGTGGACTTTTACCATGTCCCTTTGGAGAATGTAGAGGTGTTTGTGAAGGGGTTGATGTAAAAGATGATGATGGTGAAAATGGAGGTGAGGATGAAGGTGAAGAGAAAGGTGGAGTTAAAGGTGGTTTGTCACCATTCCCTCCATTCCATCCCTTACCTTTTGGAGGCTTGTCCCCATCTCCTCCATCTCCTTTTGGAGGTTTATCCCCATCTCCCTTTGAAGGATTGGAGCTCCCACTTTGCAACCTTGTATTCCTCTCTTCATAGAGAACTTTCACCATTTGTGTCATGTCAAAGAATTTCCTTCTGAAATCCTTCTCATCCTCATATATATATTCAGGCTCTCCTTCATGTGCCATGACTGGTGAGGATTTTGGTGAAACTTGAAGTGAAATTTGTGGTGGATATTGTGGCAAATGTGATATCCTTGACCTAACTTGAGGACTTCCTACGACAAGCTTTCCTTCTCCTCTTTTGAGCTTCAACCTTGTAAGCATCAAAAACACTTGACACAAAATTAAACCCTCAAAACAACCAAATAACTCTAGCTCTAATACCAAATTGATCTATATATGTAAACTTGAGAATTTATGGTGAAAATTGCAAGTGAAATTTTTATGGTTTTTAGGCAATTATGTCAATTACATTAACACATAAACATGATTTTAAACTCAGTTTTGTAGAAATAATGAAGCCATCAGTACCATAAAAGCATACAGAAGATAACAAATGATGGAGTTCACCCCTACTAGGCTACATCTCTTGGTCCAGCTTCCAATGTTGGGCCTCTTTCATTATGCTAAAAAAATATGTGTTTACGTCAAGTTACAGTGCTCAAAATGCAAAAAAAATGTCTCCAATGGCTCCATAACAGCCATAAACCACTAGATAGGCTCTTTCTGCACTCAAAAAGGTCAAAATTTGACTAAGTTATGCTCTAGAGAATTTTTCCTGCTAATTTTCCTCCAATTCGTACGCACTTACTAAATGTTCTATAATTTCTAACTTTTGCGGCTATGTGGAGCAACAATTTTTCCCCGCGCTAGCACTATTCCCGCCGATTCGGGTGCAATTTGTCGAATCATTAAATTGACTATGTCGCCCATGAACCAAAAAATTAGCGCTACTTGGCGTGTTTGATGTCATCGATTCTGGGCAGTTTGAACCGATTCCCACTGAAGTATTGACTTTACTCGTGCTTGGGCCTCTTTCATTATGCTCAAAATATGTGTTTACATCAAGTTACAGTGCTCAAAATGAAAAAACAATGTCTCCAATGGCTCCATAATAGTCATAAACCACTAGATGGGCTCTTTCTGCACTTAAAAAAGGTCAAAAATTGACTAATTTATGCTCCATAGAATTTTTCCTACTAATTTTCCTCCAATTTGTACCCACATGCTAAATGTTCTATGATTTCTGACTTTTGTGGCCACATGGAGCGACAATTTTTCCCTGCGTCGACGCGATTACCACCGATTCAAGTGAAATTTGTTGAACCATTAAATCGACTATGTTTCCCATGAACCAATAAATTAGCGCCACTTGGCACATTTGATGTCGTCAATTCTAGGTGGTTTGAACTAATTCTCGCTGAAGTATTGACTGTACTCGTGTCTGGGGTTCGTTGGTGTAGTTGGGTTACAACCCACTATAGTTTTATTTGAAATGTCGTGAGCCAAAACTTCAAACCAACCTTTGTTCATACCATGGTTGTGCTGTGTTCTGGTTGGGTTTCGTTGTGGTTCAACTTTGCCAACACATAACCATAACCGCCTCCAAAACTGTGGCATGTGATATGATACGCATAGACCATCAGGTTTAATAATTGTCTTTCATTCAAACGGTGCCATAACCATAACTTTTAATTGTGGTTGTTGTTGTGGGTTCCTGTTGGTGGTTAGACTTACCGCACCGTCATATAATGTAACCTATTCACGTAACTGTGACATGTGATGCCACCTCCAAAACTGTTGGTTTAGTGTTACATAATTCTCCGCCCAGAATTTGGTTATAACAATATCATATGCTTTTTAGTTATGATGTGGTTTGATAACATATAACATATGTTTCAGCATATAACATAATATATGCCATTGTGACATTTGGATTATAACCTATGTTTTGTGGCATTAATATATGGTGTTGGGTTTGGGGTTAACCTCAGGCCCCTATCTACTCGCCATGTATCATGGTTGGGTGGAATGGGGACTAGGGGTTAACCCCAGTCCCAACCCCCAATGTCGATACCATTAAAGTTTAAATATGCATGGATGACTATAGTTTATAAGAACTACCATCAGTGTAGTGGTGGAGCACTGCACTGCCACCCCGGAGGTCCATGGTTCTTACCCCATAGAGGCCCACTATGGCCATATACAAAATTTTACACAAATAGGAGGAGGCCACATGGTAGCCACTGATTGGCCCACGTGGTTCTCCCTCATTATTCTAGCACACGAACCCATAAAACAATCAGAAAATGCTCACAACCAATAAGAATGAGACAAGTGTCATCCAATGACTGGCCCACCAAAATACACAGTCATGCCCAATCATTTCCTAGTCAGCATATGGAATGCTGACTGGGCAGCCTTGCAACCCAAAATTCTAAAATTTTACTTGTTTACCAATTCGGGTAGAACGTGATATCGGGATCATAAGATATCAGTTTTGAGTGAAACAAATTGCATTGGATTCAGGGCGACAAGGTCTTCATTTTGGAAATGATTTCAAGTTGTTTCAAGAACTTTTAATTTTGAGCATTATATTGATCCACTAGATCATACATCAACAACTTTTTTCCATAAACCATGGAGATAATCCTTGTAACTATCAGTTGAAACAACACATCTCTGAGGATTAAAAGCATCCTTACATTTATGACATAAAGTTCTTCAATTTTTTTTTTTTTAAAGTTTAAAGGCCTTACTTATTTTTTATGGATTGCTTGATTGAATTGTTTGATGTTCTTGTTGACCAATTAGTTTATCAGGCCCTAGTATATCTTTTTCCCTCTTTGTTTTTCTGGTTGTCTTTTTCCCAAGAGAAAAAATTTCTCCATGACTGAAAATAGAAGGAATTACATATGATATTTCAACATACAATCAAAAGGTGCACAAGTTCGGCCAGCAAAATACCATCCAAATCATTACAAAAATACTAAAACACAGAGCATTCATTGGTTCAAGGGATCAGAAAAGAAAAACTACGCTATACAAGGGTTCACTATACACCTTACAAAGAAATAACTAGAGATGTGAGGATATCCTCATACCCATCTCTGAAAAATCTCAGATGTACAGAGCCTAAATCTCTTCCACAAGCTTGTTTGGATAAAAAATTTCCCCTTGGTTGTCCTCAGATGTCATGAAATTGTGTTTCTAAAAATATGGTTTAAATGGCTTGTACATTAAACTTACAAACATGTATTCCCGCTAATGCTCATGAGAATTGGATATTCTTAATGAGACATGGATATTCTTAATGAACTATTTTAACTGATAATTCCCCATAAAATAGTGTCGCAAATCAACACTTACCTATCTTCTGGATCGCCTCAACTAGTCCAGAACTAAAATTGAGTATCCCTAGATATTGATGTCTCCAACTCCTCCTTCTAGATTTGTTTCCATCAAAATGGAGATGACTTTGATCTCTGAAAGTTGTTGTTTCAACTGCATAGACCACACTCAAATATTATTTGATGGGTCACAAGTGTGACTGTTAGACCATTACATAGACCACACACAAGTGTGACGGTTACATTTAGGGTCAAGTGTGTTAGTTGCTTCTTCTTTATTCATGGGGAGATGAATCCTTTAGTTGGGCCCCTAATATATGTGACGTAATGCATTAATCACTATGGTTTTAACATGGAAAGGAAAAAGGAAAGGTGGGTAAACATCCCTTTCATAATTTTTCATTTGTTTTATTTACATGTCATTCTGCGGAAAGAGATTTTATAAAAAAAATTCACAGATCGCCAAATATTGTTCATAGCTTCCTGTGTAGTTTCATATAATTAAAATATATTTTGTCACGAACCAATTTGGTTTCAGTCATCCCTATGGACTTCTTTTTCAATTTTTTTTGCCCATAAAAACACTCTTTATCCCTTTTTTTGCATCAACCCGAATTTTTTTGGCATTTTAACATGGAAAATCCACTAAGAAAGAGTACATGAATATATAAAGTCTTTGTTTATCCTCTGTGAGTGTATGCAGTGTATAAATTTAATATAAAATACATGTATTTCCTAGATTCTCCTTATCTAACAATATGCTACTGTTAAATACAAAATCTCTTCTACTTATCTTTGTGGAAATTTAAAACACAATCGCCAATATCAATATCATGAAGAAATATCAATCACACATAACGCAAGTAATTTACCCAGGGAAAGCTTATAGTTAAAAACCCCACTATTTCTATTATGTATTATATCATGGATCATGAAACAATTACATACAAATCTCTAATCCAAGAGCTCTCAGTACATGAGCTAATTGTCTCACACTATCATACAAAAATTGGCAAGTTCCTTAGCCAATCTACTATCTCTAGACAACCTGCCTCCACTGCACAATCCTTGCTGATAGAAATCTTTGAATGAATCCAATCTTTCCTACCTTGACTGTGAAATCCTCATGGGCACATCCAATGTGTGTGTGGTTGCATGTGTGGAACCAGATAATGTCACAATTGATAGTTTACTCCCCTTTCATCTAGAACTCAATTGGGTTTTCACTAGATCTGACATGCATGCAATTAATAGTAGTAAATCTTCAGTTGCATGTGAGACCACTGATTGTGAATTAAGTAATAATTAATTCACTTGATCTCTCAGTAGTATATCTTCAGTTACAACTAGCACAATTGAGTTTAACTCACTTAACTGAGTTAAACTACTTTACAACTGTCATAATTGCACTTCCAACTCTGTTACAACTTCGAATCACTCAATTACAACAAATTCCACTTGAATTTCCCACCAACCAACCTCTTAACTCGAAATTCCATTAGCTAACTGATTTTCCACTTCAGTTAACTATTTTCAAGTGCTCATTGAGAATAGATTATTATTTATTTTCCAACTAATATTAAGGGATAATAATAGTCAACATGCATCTATAAATAGACATGCAATCTATAAATAGAACTTGCACATACATCTATAAATCGACATGCATCTATAAATAGAATTTTCTCATGCATCTATAATTAGACATCCACCTAAAAATAGCCTGAGGCTCCATCCTAGTGTAGGTGCTTAATTTTCACTAGGATCTTCTTGTTGAATCTCAACACTCCCTCTCAACAAGAAAGGGATTATCCTTCACCCTGATCCTGTCTATATGGTATTCGAATTTTCGCCTAGTGAGTGCCTTCGTCAGAATATCTGCATCTTGATCTTCCGTAGGAATGTACTGAAGCAACATGATTATCCTCTGCACACAATCTCTGAGATGATGGTACCGGATATCTATATGCTTAGATATATCATGAAACACGTGATTAATCGAGAGTTTAATGAAACTCTGATTATCACAATGAATCATTGTTGGATCTAAATGATAACCAAACAAACCAACCAATATCTTTCTCATCCAGATAGCCTCACATGCAGCTTGACTTGCTTCCATGTATTCCGCTTCTGCTAAACTGAGTGCCATAGATCTCTGCTTCCTGTTGTACCAAGAAAAAGTTGTAGATCCAATGCTAAAGATCCCCACTGATGTGATCTTTCTGTCCGATGGGTTGCCCGCCCAATATGCATCCGTGAAGCCATGCAAGTTCACCTCATTCATATTTTTGTACCATAAACCATACTCTGATGTGCCAATAAGGTATCTCAAGACATGCTTGCCCGCCTTCCAAAAGCACTTGGTAGGCTTAAGCATAGCTTGACTCAGCTGGTTAACTGCATAGTAAATGTTTGGTATCATGTTAACTAGATACATTAGCGAACCCACTAACTGTCGATAGATAGTAGCATCCACTACCTCTCCAGAAGTAGCATCCCCTTTCCTCCAATTTCCTGGAAGAGGAGTATCCATGGGTTTGCAGCCCTCCATGTGAAACTTACCCAGTATCTCTCTTGCATACTTGCCTTGAGACACAAAAATTTCACCATCTCGCTGCCATATTTCCAATCCGAGGAAATAATAAAGGAGACCCATATCCTTCATCTCAAACTCCCTTACAAGATCCTCCTGGCACGAGTGTATCAGTTGCTCATCATCAGTCAATATTAAATCATAAACATAAATAAAAAAGATTAAAATCTTAACCTCCACCAAAATTTGGTATAGGTTTGCATCTGCTTCACTTTTGGTGAAGCCCAGTTTGGTGAAATTGTCTATCTGAGTGTACCAAGCACGAGGTGCTTTCTTCAACCCATACAATGCTCTTTTGAGTCAGCACACATGCAACTCACTGTTGAAGATCTCAAAACCTTTATGTTGCTCTATGTACACCTCTTCCTCAATGATCCCATTAAGAAAAGCAGTCTTTACATCAATCCAATGAATGTGTCATCCCATCTATGCTGAGAGAGCAAGGATGGTCCTTATGGAAGAATACCTTGCACATGTGCAAAGGTCTCTTCATAATCTATCCTCTTGATCTATGAGAATCCCCACAAATCTGGCCTTATATTTCTCAACACTCCCATCAACATCTTTCTTTACCTTGTAGATCCATCTCGAACCTACCATTGATTTATCAACCGGCCTTGGAACAATTTCCCAAGTACTTTTTTTGACAATGGATTCATACTCCTCCATCATTGCATCTACCCATGTGGGCTCCTGCACTGCTTCCTGAAAGGAATATGGTTCAATCACAATACATTTTCTTATGAGATCCATGTATCCAGTAAATCAGTTAGGAGACTGAATTTGTCTGCGCTATGAAGTAGGGACTCCTACATTCTACATAGCATCAAGTCTCAGCCTATCAGCTTCTGTGGTATGCCTTCTTCCAGTTCTAATGGTTGGATTTGCATGTGTGGACTCCACTCCATGAAACTCCTCCTGTGGTTGATCCATATCTAGAGACTCGTCTTTGGGAACCAACAGTTCCTCCTCCGCATGCAAGTCTAGCTCCCTCTCAAGAGACAAATGCATGGATTTCCCCTCATCGAATTCTATATCCCATCGCAACACATTCATTCGACTATTTGGAAAATACACACGATAATTATGGGGTGTTTCTGTGTACCCCACAAAAATCCCAACTTCAGCAGTCGGCTCTAGCTTCTTCCTAGCATCCTTGGTCACATGCACATAAACAAATGAGCCAAAAATATTAAAGTGTGAAACATCCAGTTTGTTACCAGTGAAAGCTTATTCAGGTGTACTCATGCCAAGTACTCTATGACGACAACGATTTTGCACATAAACCACAGTGTTGCATGCTTCTTCCCACAAATGCATTTGTAGGCCCTGATCATGAAACATCGCTCATGTTGCACCCATGATCGATCTTTTATGCCTCTCCATGACCCCATTTTGTTGTGGGTTATGAAGCGCTATGAGTTCTCTTCGAATTCCTTCTTGCTACAGAAGTTCTTGAATTCGTTAGAGATGTATTCTCCACCATTATCGCTCCTCAGAGCCTTCACTTGCTTCCCCGACTCTTTCTCCACCAATGCCTTAAACTCACAAAACTTTGAGAATTTTTTATCCTTCTTCTGCATGAAGAAGATCCAGCATTTACGAGAAAATTCATCAACAAAAATAACATAGTACTTATGTTTTGTTGTTGAAGCAACCAAGAATGGTCCACACACGTCTGTTTGAACTCTCTCAAGGATCCCCGAAGCACGGTTCTCCTTCTCGAGGTGGACTTTACATACTTTCCCATGGTGGAACCCTTGCACTGATATAACTGAGCAAGTGTTCCCATTGGAAGTCCAGTATATATTTGTTGCATGACTTTCAAGGCTCCATGATGAAGATGGCCCAATCACCTGTGCCATTTTAATATTCCTAAAATTTAAATTTTAGCTAAATGGAATATTATATACTGTTTTATCACTAGGTGTTGAAAATGGCAACAAGAAACAGTGAAGGAGGCCTCCTGAAACATCTTTCCTGATCCTAGTTGGAAAGTGATCAACTAAACTAGGTGGGGACCACACATGTGATTTTTTGTCGAAAATTCTATTTTTAGACATATGAATCATGTACCGAGAGCTGCAGTATGCTATTATTGGAGGATTGGTCATGTTGGTAAAAATAGATGGACCTCTATTTTTAGACATTCAGGTGGTTTCTATTTTTAGACTGCCAGGCTAAAAATAGAACAGTCAAATATTATTTACCCTTAATAATATTTGGACTATAAACTTCAGTTTATCCTCTTGGAGCACTTCAGTTTGACCCCCAGAGGTGGGGCATGCAGCTGACATAAGGAAATTCGAATTTCCTATGGGTTGGTTGAGCTATTGCATGGTTGACTTCAGTTAGACTCATGTGGCAGAGTTTTGGTGGAGTTGATTGAGGAGTTAATGGAGATTGTGTTCCGGTTAACTAGTTGAACTAGTTGTGATCAGTTTAACTGACGATTACACTAGAGATGAGTTGGGTGAATTAAATATTATTTAATTCACTGATTATTAACTTATTATTCAACTAAAATAACACATCAGTTAACTCAGTGCATGGACAGTTCAGTGAAAGACCAGTGGAAGAGGTAGATGAAAGGGTGAGACTAACAGCAGTTGTACATTAGTTGTGCATGAGATTTGCACAATCAGTGGGATGATGATGCCAATGATGATTGCGTTGTACCAACTAAGTGAATTCGAATTCCATTCAGCTATATTCACTTTTTGGATTGCGCAGTAGAGGCAGGCAGAGCAGCAGAAGGATTTGAACCTGTGACTAGTTTCAGATCTAGCTAGTTTTGTGTTCAACATATGAGATAGTACTGAGTACTTGTGAGGAGTATTGTATTATGTATTGCTGAATGTTTCTCATCCATTATATGATACATATAGCTGGGGGTTTTCAGCTATAAGCTTTCCCCATACATGCTGCGTTCTATGTGTGTGATTTGATGTTCTGTCGCTTTGTTTTTATTCTGCATGTGACGATTAATTTGTAGAAGCAATTATGTGTTGTACAAGAAATTCGAATTGATGTATGATCAGGTTAATTGTAGCGAACAAAATTCATTATTCAGCAAATTTCTACATGGTATCGGAGCTAAATTAATCGTCGAGATCTATTACGGTGATTGTTTATTATTTCCTCGGATAGAGCCTGCATGCGGGCCAGGTAGCCTCCGGAATATTCATCCTTCTTTGTAAGGTGAAAGATCTGGTGAATGCCCATGCAGTCAATCTCTGGGTTGGAAATAATTAGATCTCAAGTGTAGATCGGAAGCGATCAAGTTTATCAGCTCTTGGTGAAATTCGAATTTGCAGATTTGTGTTCTTGGTGCCGAGGCGAAAATGTCTTTCAACGGTTTGCGACTCGAATATGCTCTTGATGGCAGTTCGAATTATGTTGCATGGAAGGACCGCATGGAGGCTGTATTGGATGATAATGGGCTGTTGGAATTCATGGAGAAAGAGATTCCAAAGCCTACTTCTACTGATGCAGCTGTTGTGGAAGCATGGCAAAAGAAACAAGCAAAATGTCGAAGGATCCTGTTGGAGGGTGTAAAGGATCACATTGTATCTAGTTTACACGGGAAGGCCTCTCCATATTTGATGTGGAAAGCCTTGAAGGATCTGTACCAAAGCAAGAGCGATCAGAGGAAGCTGGCACTCAAAGATAGACTTAGGAACATCAAGTGTGAGAAGGGGGAAAGTATGTCGAAGTACCTCACGAGGTTCACCCAATGTCGGGATGAGCTGGGAAGTGTTGGTGTGATGGTGGAGGATGAGGATCTGGTGAGTTTGGTGCTTCTTGGTTTTCCGAAGAGTTGGCATGCATATCAAGATAGTGTCAATGGTCGCGAGAAGTTGCCCGAATGGGAAAGACTGTGGTCTGATCTGGTGCAAGAGGAGATCCGGCGGAATACCAGGGATGGATCTTCATCAAAGGCATCTGATGAAGAAGACTGCGCTTTGGCTGCCAAAGCAAGGAAGGGGAAGGGCAAGGAGAAGGATTCTCAATCCGGTGCAGATGGTAAAGAGCGTGACATGTCCAAGGTCAAGTGCTTTCATTGCCATGATCACGGACATTATGCCACGAACTGCCCAAAGAAGAAGAAGAACAAGCAGGCTGCAGGATCTGCAGCTGGTGAGGCTCTTGCCTCGCAATTTGAGCTGGACTTCTCATTGATCGCATGCATGTTGTCTAGTGCATTAGGATCGGAGTGGTATATTGATAGTGGCGCTTCCTTTCACATGACGAGAGATGTGAATCTTTTCAATGACTTGGTGGAGAAAGGTCTCCAGATGCATGTTGAGTTGGGTGACGGTGGACGATACAATGCGACCAGCATTGGTACCATAACCTTTCAGAGGGAGTCAGGTAAACTCATTCTTTTACAAGATGTATTGCATGTACCAGGTCTAACAAAGAATCTGATCTCAGTCGCAATGTTAGAGGATAAAGGGTATGAAGTTGTCTTCAGAGAAGGAAAGGTGTTCCTTCGGCACAAGGCAACGGGACAAGTCAAGAAGGTTTGGATTCGAGCCAAGAATCTCTACAGACTTGAAGTAGATGGGATGTCTACGGAGCTTCCAACTGTTGGGAAGTGGAAGGAAGACATGCAACTGATGCTTGAGAGGGAGCAAGTTTTGCATGCAGGTGAAAGTGAACCTCGGGATGTGGAGCAGCCACAAGAGGATCATGGAGTGGAAGAAACCACTCATGCAGAGAAATTTCGTGCCAGATGGGCAGAGGGAGTGCATGCAGCTATACCACCAGGTGAGAGGTGGGGCGACATGCATGATTAATCCCAAGAGGAGATTTATGGGTAGGATTCATGAGATGGTGTGGATCTCATGAATTGAACCTGGCTACGAGGTGCCCACAGCGCAGCAGTAGCATGATCAGTTGGATTGATGCAGGCAGATCAAAGTGACAGTGTCGGATACTGGAGCGCGGATCAGAGTTGACAACAAGTGCAAGAGTGCATGGGTGCAAGAGTTCAACAGCGCAGTGGTTCCTGATGACATGTGCAGTTGGCCAAGCAGAAGTTGAAGACTTTGATGATAGATGCTAGATGCATCAAGACTGATTGAGTTGTTTGGAGCCTATTCAGTTTCAGAGGAGTTGCAGAGCAGATGCATGGAGTTGCATGGCGCTTGAAAAGGGTGCATGGCACATGCATGGAGTTGCATGGTGCATGCATGAGTTTGCATGGCGCATGCAAAGGGTGCATGGAAAATGCATGGAGTTGCATGTCGCATGCATGGAGTTGCATGGCGCTTGTGAAGGTTGCAGGGCGAATGCATGGAGTTGCATGTCGCATGCAATGACAGTCCTTTCTTGTTGAGAGGGAGTGTTGAAAATGGCAACAAGAAACAGTGAAGGAGGCCTCCTGAAACATCTTTCCTGATCCTAGTTGGAAAGTGATCAACTAAACTAGGTGGGGACCACACATGTGATTTTTTGTCGAAAAGTCTATTTTTAGACTATGTCTATTTTTAGACATATGGATCATGTACCGAGAGCTGCAGTATGCTATTCTTGGAGGATTGGTCATGTTGGTAAAAAATATATGGACCTCTATTTTTAGACATTCAGGTGGTTTCTATTTTTAGACTGCCAGGCTAAAAATAGAACAGTCAAATATTATTTACCATGTGGCCGTTTGAGCTATAAACTTGGGTTATCCTCTTGAAACGCAGTTTGACCGGAGGTAAGGGCATGCGGTGACTTACAAGGAAATTCGAATTTCCTATGGGTTAGTTGAGCTGTTATAGTTGACCAGGTTAGACTCATGTAGCGAGTTTTGGTGGAGTTGATTGAGAGTTGGTGTGTTCCGGTTAACTAGTTGAACTAGTTGTGATCAGTTTAACTACAGATTACACTGGAGATGAGTTGGGTGAATTAAATATTATTTAATTCACTGATTATTAACTTATTATTCAACTAAAATAACACATCAGTTAACTCAGTGCATGGACAGTTCAGTGAAAGACCAGTGGAAGAGGTAGATGAAAGGGTGAGTCTGACAGCAGTTGTACATCAGTTGTGCATGAGATTTGCACAATCAGTGGGATGATGATGCCAATGATGATTGCGCTGTACCAACTAGGTGAATTCAAATTCCATTCAGATATATTCACACTTTGGATTGCGTAGTAGAGGCAGGCAGAGCAACAGAAGGATTTGAACCTGTGACTAGTTTCAGATCTAGCTAGTTTTGTGTTCAGCATATGATATAGTACTGAGTACTTGTGAGGAGTATTGTAGTATGTATTGCTGAATGTTTCTCATCCATTATATGATACATATAGCTGGGGGTTTTCAGCTATAAGCTTTCCCCATACATGCTGCGTTCTATGTGTGTGATTTGATGTTCTGTCGCTTTGTTTTTATTCCGCATGTGACGATTAATTTGTAGAAGCAATTATGTGTTGTACAAGAAATTCGAATTGATGTATGATCAGGTTAATTGCAGCGAATAAACTTCATTATTCAGCAAATTTCTACACTAGGTAGGTGAATAAGTGGATAGGAAGACCCATAAATCTCCTTAGCAACAGTAAAAACACTTCAAGTGTGAAAGCAGACCCTCTCAGCAGCTAAATAAATCACCTTTGAGTGTGAACAGGGGTTGGAACATGTTGAATAGGTCTAGGTCAAATTTGACCAAATCAACAACGTTGTTATGGAGGAGTGGACATTTAATGAGGAATAATGCAGTTTTGGAGGGATATTGATTGCATGGAGGTGGTGACCTAATTGAGTGGGACCAAGGGTAAGGAAGCTCATAACTTATATAAGGAAGAGGATGGAAGCCATATGGGGTTATGTTTTGGATTATTATTTTGTATATGGCCTATTTAGACTTCTGGCATTCTTCAGTTGTTTAGTTGAGTTTGCAGTGTTGTTTAGCACGGGGTGTTCCTGAGCGGGAATCCCATCTCTTTCCTTTAGAGGCATCTTGGAGGAGCATTGCACTACATTTCCACACTCAGGCTTAAGGCCAAGCTATAGCTTTCTTCATCAACACAGTTTCTACAGAACATTGTGTTGTGTTGTAGGATGCAGCAGTGGAGAGTTATATTGGGTGACTTTAGAGCTAGTTTTGCAGTGGAGGAAGGTTTCCATCCATTGGAAGACCTGTAAAGAATCCCCTTGGGCTTTATTGACATATTTAGCATCAGTAAAAGCTGTATTTATCCCCTACAGTGCAGTTTCAGTCCATATCTGTGTTATTTTAGGGATGAGTTGCAAGGGTGGTTGAAGTGGTTGTTTTGGGAGGTGATTTCTTCAGTGGAGGAGCCATTATTTCATCCAAAGGATCTATTGGAGAAGAGTTGTAGGTTTCTACATCAGATTCATCCATATCTTCTCATTTTTTTTTTTTGTAGCGTACCTTCAGCCCTAGGGCTGCAACTTATATTGGCACATTGTGTGCATTTTCCGGAAACCCTCTTGGGTTGTCTTGGAAAGTTGATCCAGTTCCCAAACTTGTATGTCTAGAATCTATTGGGGCCTATATCAATATTTTTATATCATTGTATCATCTCAAGTTGTAGTTATTCTTAACATGACTGCGCTGTAGTTTCTCTCCGGCATTTTGTATTGTGATAACAGCTCACATTTGGGAGTGATTTCTTATGGGAGGCTTGTTCCCTCATTGCATATGATTTATGCCTCAATATTTTGTATTGATTTTTTGTTCTTATACATAATTTTATTACTCCATATTGGTCTCCAATGTTTATTTGTTGATTTACACTGCTATTTCCAGTTTTGTGTTCATATATTGTTGCTTCCCCATTTGGGAATATTACAGCCATAATTTGCCCTCATCCCAGCTCACCACTTTTTCTGCCTTGCCCATCATGGTAGCACAGCCATATACCTCCAACTTGTAGAGATTCTTAACTCAAATCCCTATCCTCTTGGCTTGACCTAGTTTTTATGTTGCAGGAAATATTTTCCATCACTAAAAACAACGTCATAGCCTTTTTCCTCTAACATTGTGACAGAGACCAATTTTTTTTTTAGACCTGGAACATGCATAACATTTTCAATTTAAATGGTTTACCTAACTCGCTGTGAAAGGTAATGGTACTAATTCCAGTCGCACCGTACCGTCCGTCATCACCCATCTCTATATGCATCTGGAGATCTTTCTCCTCCAAGTCACTGAAAAGTTCCTTATCTCCTGTCATGTGAAAGGAAGCACCACTATCCAAATACCACACTGATCCCATGCACTTGACACCATGCATGCAATCAAAGAGAAGTCAAGCTCAAACTACGAGGCAAGGGCCTCACCAATTGCAGCTCTAGCAACCTTCTTATTCTTCTTCTTTTGCGAACAGTTAGTAGCAAGATGCCCATGTTCGTGACAGTGAAAACACTTCATCTTGGACATATCCAGCTTCTTGCCTTTAGACTCAAAGTTAGAATGGAATTTCTTCCCCTTCCCCTTCTTCACCTTGGTAGCCAAAGAAAAATCCTCTCCATCATCATGCTTTGATGAAGATCCATCTCCAGTGTTTCGCCTGAACTCCTCTTGCACCAGATCTGACCACAGTTGTTCCCAATCCAATTTTTCTCTTCCGTTGACAGAGTCTTCATAACTGTGCCAACTCTTAGGAAGTCCAAAGAGATCCAAGCTCACCAAATCATCATCAGCAACAATTATTCCCACACTCCCCAATTCATCCTGACATTGGACAAAATTTGTGAGATACTTTGGAATGGTGTCACCCTTTTCCATCTTAATCTTTCTGAGTTTATCCTTGAGCACCAATTTCCTATGGTCGCTACTACTTTGGAATAGATTTTTCAAAGCCTTCCACATACCATTTGGTGTGGCTTTCCCATGGAGGCTTGAGAAAATGTGGTCTCATACTCCCTCCAACAGGATCTATTACAAATTACCAGAGAAATAATAAAGTTACCAAGAGGAAAAAAAAACTATAAAATAGCTGTTAGCCACCTATAATATTTTGTTATACCAAAAGGTGGCTAAGACTTTTTGAGCCTCCAAGGAACAAATTTTATCACTAAAAATTGTTGGCTCTTGAAGTCTCTTTAAGGCCTCATGCCTCTGTCCCAAATCTTCATTTACTATTCCCATTGTTATACTCAGAAATTCTGCTGATTTCATAAAAAAGACTGCTGCAAGACCTTCATTTTCCCCCTTGTCAAACCTTTATCTGCTCCCCCTTTCCTCCATAAAATCCCCTTTTTTTTCATGATTTCTTCTCTTTCCCTCATGAAAAAATACTTTTACAAAGTTAAAAGACTTACTCTTTAGCTTTTCCATAACCCCCATTTCCATTGAAAAACCATGAAAAATGCATAGAAAACCAAGCGCTAACTCTAGAAGTGCTCATCGCAGATCGCAAATTGCGGTTTTATCTAAAAAAGCTCATCGCAAGTTTCTACGATGCGATCCATCGCATATCGCAAATCGCATGTTTCGTTGTTTAAACAGTTTGATCCATCGCAAATATTTGCGATGCGACCGCTCCAATCGCATTTTTCCCCAGCGCTCATCGCAAATCGCAATATCGCATTTTCTCTCCGTCGCATAAATCCTCCATCGCATTTTCGACCTTTTGCGATTTGCGATCGATCCCGCCGGGCCCACCATATGATACCCCCGCCTTTCATATAAAAAAACTTTTTTCCTTTGTAAAGTCGAAAATGATATATTTTGTGGTTTACAAAGGTTTTTCCCATTACATCCCGCCGCTGCATCTCCGCCGTCGGTCTGCACCCTCGCTCCATGATCCAACGACCCTGCTTCCTCCGCACAACCTCCAATGCAGTTTAACCTATAAACGCAGGATTTCATAACTCTCGTTTGTTTTTTGCAGGGTTTAACGTTTTCCGCTATATTCAGAAGGAAATTCGAAAGATGAGGGTGACGACCCTCCCTCTTTTGATTTGTCAAAGGAAATCGGCCACAGGGTGCAAATTCACGTTTTCATCAGTGTTTCATGAGGCATTGATGCCATATAACCCTGTGCATCCCTGTGTAACAACGAAGCACCAAGAATCCGGCACAGTCAAAGAGTATCAGCTGTAGAGGACCAGAAATGTGTCAGCATAGAGATTGAAGACAGTTTTTACGGGGATTACGGCTAAGACGGTCATCAAAATCCTAATCCCCGACCCAAAACACATTTTAAAGAAAACCTAAAGTGTTTTATCAGACAGAAAGCCTCCACCGCCACATCTTGAGGCAAATTGATTCCTCAACTACCACAGAGCCACCTGTTGCCTCAAACCTTTCAAAGCAGAGGCTGAAGTTATTGAAGAAAATCAGATATTCACCTCTAGCACAGCCAGGGAGTTACTTCTACAAGGAAATAAATGCAGAACTATTTGCAGAAGTTACTCCAAACGTACACGGAGCCTCAAAGTCAAATAAAGCTCCCACCGAGCTTTGATATTAATTGTAAAACAGTTAATACAGTGAAACACATGTAAGCTTCTCCATCGAGCCCCTCAAAAGGCCGAGAAGTCATCACCCTGTATTAATTGTCCTAAGAGGTCTTTTCCTCAGATCTTTTTCTCCTCATTCTTCTATAAATACTTCTGTAGAAGATGAGAAACTATTGGTCACTACATATCTGTAGCATGTAAATAGTTTTCTGAAGCTGCTGTAAGCTCTGTTTGTAAGAGAAAATACCTAAGTTGAGCTAAGAAGTCTGAAGCTGTAAAGAACCATTGGACTTAAAGATTGTAACTGGTTTGGAACATCAATACAAGCTGATTTATGGGATCCTGGTCTATGTTGACGGTGATGTTATTCTCATTTGTAACTTGTTATTTTATTTTTGTTTTCATTTTGTTTCATTTTCCACTGTAAAGAACAGTTTAAACAGGGTTAGGACCTACTGTATATCAGTAACCTTCTCTGGCTGAGAAATATTTATTTGAATGTTTTCTTCCAATCTGTGTTATTTACGAATGATTTAATTCAGTTTAAGCATAGGAATGTTGGCATTCCCTCATCTGATTGTTTAGCTGAATGTCAGTCTTGAATGTTATGTTCATTATTAGTTAAGTAGAGATGAACGCTGGAAGATATGGTGCGCCCTGGTCCTAGTTCCACTCCCAAGGACTGTCTGAATGTTTCCCTTGGAATGTGTTAAAAGCTGGCTAGTTTAGAAGCACTTACCAGATCTTAGACCATTATGTGTTATCTTTGTGTTTCCCCTTGTTTTGTATGTTTTCTATTGAAAGTGTGTCAAAGGCTGGCTAGTTTAAAAGTACTTCCCAGATCCTAGTCTTCTTTCATGTCCTTCTTAAGTGTTTGTCAAAGGCTGACTGGTTTAAAAGTACTTATCAGATCCTAGGCTGCTCTTTGTTTTGCATCTGTTTATTTCCCCTTCTTGATGTATCACTCCATTCCATAAATCAAACTTTAAAGAGATCCTTAGACATAGATGACTTGCCCCATGGACCACTCTTGCCTCTTGCTACTCCAATTAAAACCCTACTATGACTCCATAGCCCAATGGATTGAAGCTTTTTCTTGCCTATCTTCTTAGCTGAATCAATTTTCGCTTTCATTCATCTTCACCCTTCATTTAGACTTCCTTCACCTTCATTTATCTTTGTCCAACCAAAGCAAACAAAACCCTTGGTCTTCATAACTAGCCTAATATCATTACCCTAAACTTCAAAGACAAATCCATCTTTATACATATTGGAGAGATCCCTCTCCGGATTCAGGAGGGCTAGATCCTAGAATCCCAAAGTTGGTTGAAACGATGTTAACTCTGTGATCGGGCTTTTTGCCAATCTTGCTTATTACAGAGACCTAACAATAGCTAGCAACAAATCATAAACATAAAAAAATATGTTTATCCGAGAAAACCCCCAAATCTGGGGCAAAACCCAACCAATGAAATTTCATTAAGCATTGGCCAAAACCCTGGCCAATCCAGCCAAGTGAGCCTTCACCACTCACCTCCAAGCCTACAATACAATGAAGTGTTCCCAGCCTTTTATAGGCTCCATTACATGCAATACCATGGGCTGAAAACCATGGGTGCCCAATACCATGTGCCCCAAAACCACTACTATTTACCCTAGTCAACATTGACTCTATCCTGAGTCAATTTTACCTAAAAATTCCCTCCTTAAACTTGACTTGCAGATTATTGACTAAATCCAACCAAAAATGCTAAGTGAGAGAACCCCGCTCGCTATAGCCCTTCCCCCCCTCAAATTTTTACCCAGGGTAATTTTTATCTTGACATCCCCCCTATCACCTAGGTCTAACCTAGACTTTACCAGTGATTACCCAGGGGTACGCATGCCATACCAGGTCTTACAACAGTATTCCTATTTACATGTAAAAATTAACTCCATTATAATATTTTTTTTTTTTTGTTTCATTGTTAATGTCTTTGTACATATGAAATCAATGTCCATATAAAAAGAACCCATCTACTAGATTACATGGCTCACCAACCTCTGTAAACACCAGTCCTCTAGGAGTTTTCTTCAGATACATGGTTCATCAATTAATTAATCCACATGCACATATTCTCTCTCATTTTGACAGACTTTTCTCTCCTAGCGCAGTGAAATTCAATGGCTCTGATACCATTTGTTAGAAATTACCGCAGAAATAATAAATTTACCAAGAGGAACCAAAAACTATAAAATAGCTAGCAACAAATCATAAACATAAACAAAGATTTTATTTGGGAAAACCCCCAAATCTGGGGCAAAACCCAACCAATGAAATTTCATTAAGCATTGGCCAAAACCCTGGCCAATCTAGCCAAGTGAGCCTTCACCGCTCACCTCCAGGCCTACATTAAAATGAAGTATTCCCAACCTTTTATAGGCTCCATTACATGCAATACCATGGGCTGAAAACCATTTTTGCACAATACCATGTGCCCCAAAACCACTACTATTTACCCTAGTCAACATTGACTCTATCCCGAGTCAAGTTTACCTAACAGGATCCTCCTCGCCTTTACCACTTTCTTTCACCATGCATCAATATTAGCAGCATCTGGCTTAGGAACATATTTTTCAATGAATTCCTTCAAGCCATTATCTTCAAGTACTACCTCCATCATTTCCTTCCAAGAAATTTAGTTCAAGCTGCCCTCGAGTGCATACTCTAACCTCAAGCCATTGAAATCCATTTTGATCTTGAATCAGCTGTAGTGCCAAGAAAGTCTTTCTATAAATTAAAATTATTTCCACCAAGAAAATCATCTCTTGCTTCAAAATTGCAATTTCCTGTGCTCTGATACCATGCAGAAATTTAATACAAAATACATGTATTGCCTAAATTCTCCTGATCTAACAATATGCTACTATTAAATGCAGAATCGCTTCTACTTATCTTTACGGAAATTTAAAACACAATTTCCAATAGCAATATCATGAATAAATATCAATCACACATAACACAAGTAATTTACCCAGGAAATATTATAGCTAAAAACCCCACTATCTTCGATTATGTATTATATCATGGATCATGAAACAATTACATTAAAAGCTCTAATCCAAGAGCTCGTAGTACATGAGTTAACTGTCTCACACTGTCATACAAAAAATGGCAAGTTCCTTAGCCAATTTATTGTCTCCGGATAGCCTACCTCCACTACGCAATCGATGCTGATAGCAATCCCTAAATGAATGCAATCCTACCTGCCTTGACTTTGCAATCCTCATGATAACATCCAATGTGCGTGTGGTTTCATGTGTGCAACCGGATAATGTCATAATTGATAGTTTACTTCCCTTTCACCTAGAACTCAACGGGGTCTCCACTGGATCTAACATGCATTCAATTAATAGTAGTAAATATTTAGTTGCATGTGATACCATTGATTGTGTATTAATTAATAATTAATTAACTTGATCTATCATGAGTGCATCTTTAGTTACAACTAGCACAACTGAGTTTAACTCACTTAACTGGGTTAAACTACTTTACAACTTTCATAACTGCATTTCCAACTCTGTTACAACTTTGAATCACTCAGTTACAACTAAGTCTACTTGAATGTCCCACCAACCAACCTCTTAACTCAAAATTCCTTTAGCTAACTAATTTGACACTTCAGTTAACTATTTTCAAGTGCTCATTGAGAATAGATTATTGTTTATTGTCCAACTAATATTAAGGGATAATAATAGTTGACATGAATCTATAAATAGAACTTGCACATACATCTATAAATAGACATTCATCTATAAATAGAATTTTCTCATGCATCTACAAATAAACATCCACCTAAAAATAGCCTGAGGCTCCATCCTAGTGTAGGTGCTTAATTTTCACCAGAATCTTCTTGTTGAATATCAACATGCAGTGACATTGAGATGTGCAGGATATTCTTCAAATACGGAGATAATGTTTTGGTTTGGAAATGTAGACATGTCTTAGATTTGAATTGTATAAGAGACTTTGTAACATAATATTCAGTAAAACTATGAGCATATAGGCTCTTGTCATATCGAAGGTTTAGATAAATATGGGTGTGTGGTGTTAAAATGGCTGATTCTCGAAAAGGATAGTGTCTTCGTTGACTTTTAAGGTTGCAAAGATAATATAATTGGTCCAAAATATTCTTGTGATTTTCGTACTACAAGAATACTTAATTCACATAAAGAAACTTACAAAGATCAAATTGACTGGGCCAATTTGAGTACAACACTACTTGCCATGTAGTTTTAGGATTCTAATTTATTCAATATAAATAAATTTGATTGAAAATGAAATGTAAAGATAGTACAATTTTGTCAAGGCTAGATCTTTTCTAGCCTTCAAGAAATTCATTTCCAAATTGTGAGTTCTTGAAGTCGTAATGATGTCTCTTTTTCTTCAGAAAATCTTCACTGCTGTCTCCCTCATTAATCCTGAGAAAAATCTGTTGTTTTCCTAAAGAAGACTGCTAAAAAGCCCCATTATTCATCATTTTTCACCCCTCTTTCCACTCACAAGTAAACCCCATTTTCATCCCTTTCTCCTCTGTAAAATCCCTCCATAAAGCTTCATTTAACCTCCAAATTTTCTTCAAGTCCCTTTTAAAATCATTTGGTCTCCTTCCATTGGTTTTAAAAAGCCTTTTTTCCTCTACCAAAACCCTCAATTTCCCTTAAAAACTCTGTTTTTTAAGCCAAAAAACAGTCTTTTTCAATATAAAAGTTTTTAGCCCCGGAGGGCTTAACTTTCATAAACGTCTGCTTCATAGGACCTTAAGCCCCGCAACCGAGCGCTTAAAAGGCCTAAACTCCTCTCCGAACCCTGTCAAAACCTTTTTCTCCTTTGTATTTTGTAAAACCCGACTTTCCTTTGTTTTTCCGATAAACCTGACAGTTCAAAGTTTAAATGAATATCAACCGTCGATCTAAACCAATCAACGATCGTCAGCTTATCGCATCACACATATAAAATCGCATCACAAATATTCATATAACCATTTTTCTCTCGGTTCTTTCCTTTTCTTCGATGCGATCCTGCAATCATTTCTCCACCATTGATCTTCTTTACTACCCCCAAATCCGACGGTCCATGTTGCTCCATTTTCCAAACCTGTTGTTTCCCCTTTTCCTTCATGATTAAATCTCCACCATCGATCTAGTTTTTAGATTGACGGCTCACGCTTAATCGCATCACGTAAAGTCTAAAGTGCCATCCATGGCTTCCTCCGATTATGCGATCTCCGATTTAATCAGGATCATTGATCATCCTTTGATCTGACGGTCATTACCCCATCGCATCGCAAAAAATCCTTTTGCCTGTTCCCTTTCCCTCCTCCGATTGCGATCCCGCGATTCAATATGAACCATCGAATCCACAAGAACCAACGACTTAGATTTAATTGTGCCTTGCTCGAAAGCCCTTGCCATTTCACCCGTCGATCAAATCCCCACCGTTGATCTCTCCTAGATCTAACGGCTCGCGCTTAATCGCATCGACGCATTTCATTGTTGATTTACCCCTTGCCACCGCCGATCTGAGATCCTGCGATCGTTTCTCCACCATTGATCTCTACAGATCAATGGTCCTTATTTCACCCGATCTTCGCCCAACCCCCTGCCTCATATCCCTTTCATTTCCCCGAGATTAAATCTGAGCCATTAATCTTTTAGATCCTACGGTCCATATTCAACCCGATAGGCCCAATTCCTTTGGGACCTACCTTCCCCCTCGACAGATCTCGACCGTCCATTCCCAAGATCTAATGGTCGAGATCTAATCCGCCTTTGACCTTGCCCACCTTTTCTGCCCATGCATCTTACCCCATCGCGCTCTCATTCCCACCGTCAGATCTCTCTGCCTTTCATTCGACAGTCAGAATTCCTTTTAGCGTTTTTTCGGTGTATGAAGTTTAACACCAACAAATTACATGATAAAAGTGGTTATGGAGGGGACACGTGTCAAATGCTGCCCTATATCATGTTCCAAAAGCCAAAACCATTTACCACCCTTAGCCTCGCGCGAAAACCGCAGTCGGTTTTCCGCTTACCACCCTTCTCCATTACATTGGTTTTCCTCCTTTTAATCATAGCCATCCATCGTTTCAGATCAATGGCTCTTATCTATTCCGCATCCAAACTTCATTTTAACCCCTCATCGCTTATGCCAAAGGTTTTTTGGCTGTTTTCATTAATTTTTCTTCCCTTTTACTATAATGTTACCCCTTGACATTATAAACTTCCTAATTGATCTCCGTCGTTGATCAACATAGATCAACGGCCCGAACTTAATCTGATCCTCATTTTACCCAACTTCCTCTCTATTCGACCCCACCAAGTGATCTGGACCGTTGATTGGTTTCATCCAACGGTCACGATTTAATCCCAAGCCCCAAAGCTGTCCAGACCTATTTTCAACGGATTTTCATAACTTTTGTGTATTTTTGCAGGTTTTAAAGCTTTTACACAGTTTCTTAAAGGAAATCAAGGGTCGGGGATGACAATCCCCTAGGCCTTTATTCATTAAGGAGATCATTTTGCAGGGTTCACATCATGATTTATTTGTCCCTCATGAGCACTGATAAAACTATAAAACCCTCTGCCCGCCTGCAAGAACAACCAAAACACAACAAACACCAGAGAGAGAGAGTATCAGTTTGACAGCATAAAATCAAAGCAGAAATTAATGTTTAAAGGGTTTAAACACGATTTTGAAGGATTAAGGCATAAATTCAACTATCAAAAGCCTAATCCACACAGTTAAAGACAGTATGAAGACCTGAAGACACAGATTAAGCCTAATCAGACCCAAAACACAGATCTAAATTAAATTAAAAGTGTTTTAGGGAAAGACAAAGCAATATCTCAGTCTGAGAAGCCTCCACTGCCACATCAGAGGCTAATTGAATCCTCTCCAGCTACCAAAAGCCACCTACAGCCTCAAAGAAATCAAAGAAGGCATAGTTATTGCCTCAGAACAGAAGATATTTTCCTAAAGACATCTGAACAGTTATTTCAAATCAAAGGAACTTATTACAACTGTCAGCAAAGTTGTTACACCATTTTTTGGTCATCTAACTTATTATCATTAGATGGACCCAAGTACACCATGTAAGACCAGTTTTACCCTAAGTAAAACTGCTTTCACTATGTTAAAACAAAAAACCCCAAAAGGAAATATTAAACAAACCCATATTTGTTTGATTTTCCTCATGGAATAATTAATTAAACCATAATTTAATTATTATTCCCAGTCATGTTTAACCCAAAATCAAAGAAATTAATTAGATAAACCTTTATTTATCTTATTATTTTCTAGGAATAATCATTTAAACCTTATTTAGATGAGATTACTTGTTAAATATGACCAAATCACCCACAAATAATTAAATAAATCACTATTTATTTAATTATCTTTCAACCACCTCCTTAAATAATTAAATAAATCATTATTTATTTGATTATCTTCTAACCGCTTCCTTAAAAAGATAAATAAATCATTTATTTATTTATTTTTGACAAATTAAGGGATTTGACCCAAGTCAAATACCTTTCCCTCCAACAAATATAATAAAATATTCCATAAAAAGTGGATCTAGATCTGGTTAACCCATGCACCAAGATCTAGAATGACCCAATATTTTGTTATAAATAGGAGGGTTTTTCCTACCATTCTTCACCTTTGTTGCCTATTAGATCACTCTGGATCTATACACTTGGTCATTTTTCCATCATTTGCTGTGTGAGCTCCCATTGAGCTCTATTCTCTGCATTGGGTTTTCTACACCAACAAGAGAGAGAAATCTTAGATCTGAAGTGCTGAGGACTTCCAAGAACCCATCCCACTGAGGAGAATTGGATACGCCTTCTTGTTTTCCTCCCAGGTGCCCGATTAATACAAAAAATTCTTTCAAAAATTGTTCTTGTCTTGTCTATTGGTATATGGAGCAAACCATTATTTTTTCTGCTTAATGTCTTTCCATGCATAGATCTGGTTTTTGCAGCTCTTTTATGTCTAACTAACTGCAGATCTGAAGATATTGGTAGCCACTTTTGTTGTTAGGGCTATTAGTTATGCGTAGCTAAAGTGGTCCTTTTTCGTACACTTCGACAAAGGATTCATACTAACAAATGGTGACTCCACACGGGTTTTAAATTACGACCGCTGTCGTTTTTCATATTCCTGCATATCCAGCTACTTCAGACCCTAGGGTTTCTTTTCAGTTGTTTATTTTTTTTATTTTTATGTTGTTTTCTCACATAAAACCTTAAAACATTAAAATTTCTAACTTCCGTGTGTTTCTGGCCCTATTGTGCAGGTAAGCGACACCAGTCGCAACTGAGACGGCAACTTTTCTGAAAATATGCCGCCGAGACAACCGGAACTGGGGGTCGCACTTTTTGGCCTAAACCTGTGACCTGGACCTCCAGGTCGCACTTTTTAGCCTGTTTCCTGTGACCTGCACTGAAATCAGGTCAGAAACTGCGACCTGCCATTTTTTCAGCAATTTTTCTGCAATTTTTCTGGGTTTTTCTGCAGCTTCTGTCAGGGTCCTCCAGCCTCTGTCTCAGCCTGTTTTGACCAAGTTCTGATATGTTTTTACTCATCTAAGTGGGAACCTAGCCCCTTAGGGCTTTAGTACCCTCCACTTTTTGTGGAAGAGTTTTAAGCTGTTTCAGCCGTATGTTTTTCAGAGCTTCAGCCTCCTTTTTCCAGATCTGTTACCTCCCTTTCAGATCCTTTGAAATCAGCCTTTCTTCCTTTCAAATCAGCTCCTGTCGTTTTGTTTGGACCTCCTTTGAAGGCCTCCGCCTTGCCCCCTCCGGTTTCTTGCTGATTTCCTTCCTTTTTCCAGCCACCTTGCCTCTCTCTCTTGGCTGTGATCTGCACCTCTTTTCAGCAGCTTTGTCCTCTAGATCCCTGTCCCCTTTTACCTTAGATCTATTGGCCCCTTTTTCATGTGTTTTACATAGTTTTTCCCTTTCTTTTCAGCATAGTTTTGAGAGACCCACCTTCTTGGGTTAGATAGATGCACAAGTAGCTGTTAGTTTTCTGTTATTTCAACATTATATTCTGTTCTCTGTAGGTTTATTTTCAGCTACGCAACACACTTTTTTCTTGCTCTCAAAACGGAAAGGGTTTAAAAATTAAAATTAGCGCACACCACACACTGACCCTAAGCGAAGAAGCGCCTGGTTAACACCGCCTGGCAAAGACTCTAAAATCAATTGTCACTGCACCTTTTTCTGCCCTTGACCGTAATTGATTCTATCCCTTTCTGCCCCTGTCGGTTTCCTTCTTCCTGTCATCATTGCACCCCCAAGGCACCTTTCCCGGAGACTTCTTGGCCTTCATCCTCAGTTTCCGGTCGATTGACCTGTTCCGCCCCGCCGTCGTCGAGCCAGTCCACCTTCGAGTCCGCACTCCGACTCCTCTCCTGATTCATCGGGTCCTCCTTCTCCTCCCGGTTCTCCCCCTGTCACCTTCACTATGTCTGGTCCAGGGCCTAACGCTAGCGGTTCTCCCGGCCCTAATGCCGGCCCTACTACTAGCGGAACCGCCACAGGAACTACCTCGGCCACCCCTGTGCTGTCGTACATTGCAGGCCTCAGCCTCCCCGATTTCCATCAGTTGATCAATGACCCCATTCACCACAATGCTAATTGGCCTGCCATGCCAACCAAGCTCCCCTCCGACATCCCTAAGTTTGAGGGCCTTAATGGCGAAGATCCAACCAATCATGTCCGATCTTTCCACATGTGGTGTTCCTCCAATTCCATTACCGATGACTCCATCCATCTTCGTTTGTTCCAACGCACGCTCACCGGCGAAGCTTCTAAATGGTATGTCAAACAAGCCACCTCTACCCATACCACCTTTGAGACTCTTGCCCAAGCCTTTTTGTCATACTTCCAGCTCCCTCTCCGATACGATACTGGCACGGAGCTCTTGACTTCCTTTAAGCAATCCTCTTCAACACGCCTTTCCGCCCATGTTCAGGAATGGCGAAGAAGACGGAGCTTATGTCGAGCCCCTCCCTTCGAAGATCGGGTTTACATGGACCGGTTCCTTCGCACCCTTCCCGCTCCCATCGGCAAAGATGTCGCCTCTCATTTTCCTCAAACTGAAGAAGCCGCCCTCCAAATAGCCTTGAAATATGACCTGATCTACGCTCAATCTGGTTATGTTTATACCGTTCTTCCTGACCTCCCCAAGCCAGGTGGCGCTAACGCCCTGGGGGCATCTCATTCCGCCAACGGTATCGTTGGAGCCCTTTCCCATCCATACACTCAACCTCCTATGGGCTATGGTCCCCCTTAGGGAGGGGCCAGCTCCTCCAGCACTCTCCCCTCTCCCGGTAGCATGTATCCAGGATACGGCATGCCTCCTCCTTTTTCCCAACCTCCTGCTTACCTCAATGTTGCCCAACCTACCCATTACCCTTATCCGCAGCCTGGTGCGCCAGCTCCTCCAGCATATGTGCTTCCTCCTCCCTTGCCTCCTCAACCCCAGCACCAGCACCTACATCCCCCTCCAGGGCAAGTGTTTGCACAGCAGGGCGCGACTAATCCCCCTTCTTCTCAAAGAAGGCGGAGAGGCAATCCAAACCAATCTGCCCCTGGTACCCGTGGACCCAATCCTGGTGTGGACCCTAACACTGCCAACCAGCAACAGGGCACTCAGCCCAAGCCGGACAGGCCACTTCGCACAAGTAAGTCTTGTTCGTGTTGCGGTGTTTATGGTCATTACACCCACGATTGTCCCCTCTTACCCCAGATGCGACAGATGTGGGAGTCTCAAGCCACATTGCGTGGACAGCACGCCTCCCCTCATGCTCCTCCTAATGTGGCCACTACCCAGCCAGCTGTGTTTACTGATCCTTTCCCTCAACAAGGATTCGTGGCTACCCAACCGCCCAACAGCCAGGTAGCCACCCCACCTTCCCTTTCTGGTTCCTCTGATTACCAGATCCTTATGATGCACTCCGATCCTAACCCGTCCGTCGATCTTCACCTTCAAACTCGGTCTCGCCAGTACTCCAAGCCTCCTGCTCAGTCTGCTCCCGAGCCTCCTTCTTCAGGTTCTCCAGAGCCTCTTTCGTCACCCAGTGGCCCCTTACATATCCCTCAACCAAAATTTGAGGTTCATACCAAGATACCTAAGGGCCCACTACATCGAAACGCTGCTCCTAGTCGAGCTGCCCATTCATATAGCATAGTAGATGATTTGGCGCAATCTCCTGCTGCCATTTCCACACTGGAGCTCCTCCAGTCGTGCCCTTCCCAAAAGAAGGCTCTACTATCTGCCGTGGGCGCTGTAGATCCTGCTGATGACCAAATGATTTTTTTCGACGCCACTCAATCGGACCATCCTCCTCTCCCTCCTTCTGTCGCCTTCCAAATCCCAGTCAAAATCCGGAACGCCAACGTGTCCCGGTGTATCATTGATGAGGGGGCATCCACATGCGTGATGTCCGCTTCGGTTTGGAAGCAACTCGGATCTCCTGAGATGGCCCCTTCCACGATCACCCTTCGAGCGTGGGATGGTCATGCCTCCCAGCCCATTGGCCTGTTTCGTAATTGTCCTATCACCCTCGCCGGTAAGACTGTTTGCGTTGACGTCGAAGTCATCGACGCCCCGCTAGATTACAACATTCTATTGGGGCGAAGCTACACCTATGCTATGTCTGTTGTCCCATCCACGGTCTTTCGCAAGATGTCTTTCCCCCATAATGGAAAGATAGTCACCATTGACCAGTTGACATATCATGAGCCAAAATCTCAGACCTCTCCTGAGACGACTATCTCTTCTGTAGCCAACAAGCAAACCATTGATTCCTTGACCAGTGTCTGCCCCGGCATTTACAAATATTCCTCCCTGCTTGGAACTTTCCCTAACCCTCCTCCTGCTTCTATCACTGATCCCAGCTTATCGAATATTTGCATGATGCAATTGTCTCAGGCTGCTCTTAAGCGGCCTGCCTCGGCTAGTCAGCAACCTCCCCCTTGCCCTCCGCACCCCGCTCCTAGCCATTCCTCTCAGCCAGCCGGACCTCCTCCTTCTGGCCCTCCCCCTACAGCTGGTATCCCCGAACCCCTTTATCCTCCTGGAACGGTTCCCCCTGGCCTTAACCACCTCGGAGCCATCCCTCCTGGTCATTACCCTGCTGGGCAGATACCTTTCCTGGCTCCCCCTCCCAGAGTATTTTCTGTCCCCATCATGGCCACCCTCTCTCTCCCTAACCTGTCCATCGGCCTACCCGTCTGGTACATTGACCCTCCAGCCGCTACCCCTCCCGGTCACCCCAAACCTTACCTTGCTTTGACACCGGTTCAACCGGTCCCCCTCACCTCCTCCGGGCCCCCAGAACCTCCACAGGACCCTACCCCTGTGGTGCCAGCCCCCGGAAAGAAAGGCAAAGCTCGTAAGGGGGCAACCCATCAGGACCAGGCCGCCCCGACAACTCTTACCCCTCCGCGACCACCAAAGCCCGCCATCCAATGCGCTTTGTGTGATATCGTCGGTCACGCCACTCATATGTGTCCTGAATTGCCGCACCTCAAGATTCTGGTCAACGAGACGTTTCCCGACTCTGACATCCCAGAAGTCTACGTCACTATCCCAGACTCTATCCCGAAACTCAAAAACTTGCGCACAAACCACCCTTGTGCCTTGTGCGATTTCCATGGCCATTACACCCACCTCTGTCCCCGCCTTGACGAGTATCGTTCCTCCTTGGACATGTACCGCCAATTCAAGGCCACTTCGATAGGACCAGAGGACCTTCCTACTCCCATTCACATTCCTCCTCCCGCTATCGAGCCAACGGAGCCGTCAACCACCATTTTGTACCTGTCATCATCCTTGCGAGATAGTTCACTTGCCCTTCAACTTGTCGATCCTCTCGGCTCCTCAGCCGACCTTGGATCTGTTGATATCGCACATCTGAGCCCTTCTCCTCCTGATGACCCGTCACACATCACTACTTCCTCGGGTGACCCCTCTTCCTCCAGTCTTCCCATCTTCCAATCCGATGAAGACATTATGGAAGCCATGACCAACCCGGACTTTCCATGGGACGATATGCACCATCGCGCATACTTCCTCCCACAGCAGTCCCATGACCAATTTGCTGTGGAAACCAAAGACTTCATCCCCAATGTTGTCGATTGGTTCAAAAACCCCATCCCTGCCCCTGATGCTTTCGAAGAAGGAAACATGGCCAACATCTCTCCTACCATCAAAATTGACATTTCAGTCACCCCAGGCATCCAAGAATATATCACCTTAGGTGCTCAATGCACCCCGGAAGAAATCGAAGCTTACACCAAGCTTTTCAAAGAATTTCGCGATATTTTCGCCTGGTCCTATTCTGAAATGCCCGGACTTGATCCCGCCATTGTCGAACACCACATCGACACATGGCCGGACGCCAAACCAGTCTGTCAAAAGTTGAGACCCATCCATCCTTCCAGACATGACGCTATCAAAGCCGAAATCGACAAGCTTAAACAGGCTGGTTTCATTTACCCCATTGAATACACCACTTGGGTATCCAACCCAGTTCCCGTTCTTAAGAAACAAGGCACCATCCGTGTCTGCACGGACTTTCGCGACTTGAACCAAGCTTGTCCCAAAGACAACTTCCCCACACCGTTCATTGACCAAATCATTGACGAGTGTGCGGGGCATGAGGTTCTATCCTTTATGGATGGTTTCTCCGGATACAACCAAATTGCTATCCATCTTGCCGATCAACTCAAAACCACATTCATTAGTCCGTGGGGAACTTTTTCTTACCGGGTCATGCCTTTCGGCCTCAAAAACGCCGACGCCACTTTTCAACGGGCCATGTCTTATTGTTTCCATGACTTAGCTCACATTATCCTTGCTTATTTGGACGACCTCACTACGCGTTCTAAGCATCGGGCGTAGCACCTCCATGATCTGCGTACCATTTTCCTCCAATGTCGCAAGTATAATATCCGCCTTAACCCATTGAAATGCGTCTTTTGCGTTCCTGCCGGCCGTCTCTTAGGCTTCATCGTGTCTAAGGATGGTATCACTCTTGACCCTTTGAAAGTTCAAGCCATTCTTGAGCTTCCCATTCCACGTACCCTCCGCCAGCTCCAAAGTCTCCAAGGCAAAGCTAATTTTCTTCGACGGTTCGTCCCTGACTATGCCACCACTGCACATGGGTTCCTTAGACTCCTCCGATCTTCTATCCCTTTCGTTTGGGATTCCTATTCTCACGAGTCTTTCGATGCCCTCAAGCAGGCTCTCACATCCGCTCCCTTGATCCGCCCTCCCGACTTTGATCGGGACTTCATCCTGTATATCTCCGCTTCCACCTATTCGGTCGTTGGAGTCCTTATCCAGGAAGATGACAATGGTATCGAGCATGTGATCTACTACGTCAGTAAGAACCTTGTAGGGCCCCCTGTTTCCTACTCATCTGAAGAAAAATTAGCACTGGCTGTAGTGTTCTCAGTCCAAAAACTTCGTCATTATATCCTCATGCGCTCCACCAAGGTTGTGACTAATTCCAACCCCTTGGCTTTCCTATTGAGTCGTCGTATCCTCACTGGGAAATATGCCCGTTGGGTCGTTATTATTCAAGAATTTGACCTCGAATTCATCACACCAAAGAGTAAGAAAGGCTTAGCCCTCGCTGAGCTCATTTATGAATTACCTACCGGAGCGCAAGACACCCTAGTTAATGATGATTTTCCTGATGAACACTTATTTTCCATTACTGCCGACGACCCATGGTATGGAAACATTATTACTTACTTGCGAACCCAAAAGTTTGCCCTTCACCTTGATCGTGAGGCTCGCCGACGCATCCGACACCAAGCCCCCCGATACCTCCTTATCGGTGATGACCTATATCGTCGCGGGGTTGATACCGTCCTTCGTCGTTGCCTCACACACGCTGAAGTTGAATAGGTCCTTAATGCCTGCCATAGCGGCGCTTGCGGTGGCCACCTCTCCGGTCTTGTTACTGCCTAGAAAGTCATGCGCGCTGGGTATTTTTGACCTTCTCTCTTCAGTGATTGCATTGAGGCAGTCAAACATTGTCCTAGTTGCCAACATTTCACCCCTAAGGCGCGAGCTCCACCAGCTCCCCTCCATCCGGTCGTCTCAACCGGCCCCTTCTGTAAATGGGCCATCGACTTTATGGAGTGTCGCCCGCCATCCGCTGGTAACCATAAGTATATCATCGTGGCGGTTGACTATTTCACCAAATGGGCCGAGGCCATGCCAACTTTCAACAACACGGAAGCTACCGCGGCCCTCTTTTTCTTTAACCATGTTATAGCTCGATTCGGGGTTCCCAAACAACTGGTCTCTGACCATGGCAAACATTTTGAAGATGAGATATGGCGTGAGCTATCCTCACTGTTGGGTTTTGAGCACCAATATTCCTCCTCCTATTACCCCAAGGTAATGGCCAAGTTGAAGCAGTCAACAAAATCCTCAAAACTATGCTTCAACGAACAGTGAATAAGCACAAAACCAACTGGCATCTCATGCTCTTCCCTGCTTTGTGGGCCTATCGAACTTCTGTTAAAACTGCCACCGGGTTTACTCCTTTCCACCTGGTTTTTGGAGAGGAGGCAGTCTTACCGATCGAGTGTGAAATTCCTTCCCTACATCTGGCCGTTGAACTTCTCCCTGACACCCAACCTCTAGAACAACGACTTATCATGCTCGAGCGTGCTTCTGAAGACCGCCGTGTTGCCTTGCAAACCATGGAAGCAGCCAAAAAGCGCACCAAAGCTCAGTATGACCGAAAAGTCCAACCTCGCACTTTTCACGAAGGCGACCTTGTTCTAGTATATGACCAGGCCCATGATGTCCTTGGTCATGGGAAGTTCGACTCATTATGGCTAGGTCCTTACATCATTAGTAAGGACCTCGGTAAGGGGGCATACCTCTTAGAGGATTTCGAAGGCCACCCCCTTCCTAATCCTCGCAATGCACTCTATCTTAAGAAATATTACCCTTAGCATCTCCCTTTTGAAATGCATGTTTTATTTTCTTTTAGATAGCCAGCATCTGTTTTTTCATTTTTATGATTTGCTACTTCACCCGGACCCATTTTGTCCAAGAAGGGCCACTTCACCTACACTATAAATCGAATTTCCTCACTTACAACACTTGTATTTGGGGCATCACTTCGCCTCCATACTCGTCCATGTTCGTGTCGATTTTCGTCATGAGTTCCCACCTTGTACTCATGTTTCCACGGTCCCCCATTGGGGCCTTTACTGTGTGGCAGCACCATCGAGTCGCCCTTGTTTAGAGCATCCAAGTTGAGTCCTCATTCCCTCCATGGAGGCTATACCACGTCCCTTTGTACCCTGCTATAGCCCTCCATCCGTCATTGATTGGTCTCTCTCTTGTGTCGCACATTATGACCTTCAGTTCCACTGTCCCCCATCCCTGATGATGTTGTGTCAGTCGCTGCCATGTCATTCATGCCCTTTATGCTCTAGCAAGGGAAGTCATCCATTAGCTACTCAGTCCTTTCCACTTCACTATCATCATTAGTGTCAGTCTGTCCGTCGCTCTACTCTTTTCTCTCGTGCCTTAGTTGAGGGTCTCTCATTGCCTCAACTATGGTGGACCTCCTTCTGTCGACATCAGCTCATTTATTCCAGAAGCCAGGTCTAGAGGGCGGTGTACCTTGGTTCCAGCTTCCACTCTTGTTCGGTGCCTCGGATCAGGCAAAGGGATATCTCCTTTCCCTTTGGCTTGATTGTTTCTCCAGCTTCTTCAGCATGATCAAGATTCATATACTTGATGGTCCAGTGATCCAGCAGCAGCTCTTGATGATTCCCGGGTGTGTGTGAGATGTCTCAACCCTCATGAGGGGGTGGCCCTGCAGGTAGCCCCCCACATGCCTGGATGACCTCTTCTTTGCAGCCTTCGATGCAGCTCCAGATATTTGATGATGTTGGCCGTAGCCACTTGCAGCGCCTCTTCGACTTGCATGTATCAGTCAGATTTTGTGAGCCCTTCCCCATTTACAGGGGGCATTTGGGTTGTATTTGTATCTCATGTACTCAGATATTATTGTACAAGTCCTAGCTATTATCCCAGGCACAGCATGTATGTGGGATTCCTCATTGTATTTTTATCTGGCTCATGATTATGCCAGCTGTACTTTATGGTTCGGTCCCTTGTTTACTGGACACACTATTCTTTTGTACTTTGTCTCGGCGGGCATAGGTATGCCTCCCCCGCCGCCTTCAGCACATGTACCCTCTCATAAAAAAGAGACTTGTTGCACCTGCGAGTCTCGTCTCCTCAGGGTCTAGTTCTTCAGCACACTATCTACCTTGCATTTCTCTCTCTGACTTCCCTTTTGTTGTCTAGTGATTGAGTTCTTACAACGTACTTCGATCATACGATTTGCTCCTGACACTCGCACGCTGGGGGGCAATCTGTTACACCATTTTTTGGTCATCTAACCTATTATCATTAGATGGACCCAAGTACACCATGTAAGACCAGTTTTACCCTAAGTAAAACTGCTTTCACTATGTTAAAACAGGAAACCCCAAAAGGAAATATTAAACAAACCCATATTTGTTTGATTTTCCTCATAGAATAATTAATTAAACCATAATTTAATTATTATTCCCAGTCATGTTTAACCCAAAATCAAATAAATTAATTAGATAAACCTTTATTTATCTTATTATTTCTAGGAATAATCATTTAAACCTTATTTAGATGATATTCCTTGTTAAATATGACCAAATCACCCACAAATAATTAAATAAATCATTATTTATTTAATTATCTCCCAACCACTTCCTTAAATAATTAAATAAATCATTATTTATTTGATTATCTTCTAACCGCTTCCTTAAAAAGATAAATAAATCATTTATTTATTTATTTTTGACAAATTAAGGGATTTGACCCCAGTCAAATACCTTTTCCCTCCAACAAATATAATAAAATATTCCATAAAAAGTGGATCTAGATCTGGTTAACCCATGCACCAAGATTTAGAATGACCCAATATTTTGTTATAAATAGGAGGGTTTTTCCTACCATTCTTCACCTTTTGTTGCCTATTAGATCACTCTGGATCTATACACTTGGTCACATATCTCCATCATTTGCTCCCATTGAGATCTAATCTTTTGCATTGGGTTTTCTACATCAACTAGAGAGAGAAATCTTAGATCTGAAGTGCTGAGGACTTCCAAGAACCCATCCCACTGAGGGGAATTGGATACTCCTTCTAGTTTTCCTCACAGGTGCCCTATTAATACAAAAATTCTTTCAAAAAATTGTTCTTGTCTTGTCTATTGGTATATGGAGCAAACCCTTGTTTTTACTGCTTAATGTCTTTCCATGCATAGATCTGGTTTTTTGCAGCTCTTTTCTTGTTCAACTAACCGCAGATCTGAAGATATTGGCGGCCACTTTTGTTGTTAGGGCTATTAGTTATGCGTAGCCAAAGTGGTCGTGCCATTACCCCTTATTCGACAAAGTTCATACTAACACATATATTGTCATATCCATGTTTTGACATCGATTTTTAGTAGTGTTCTATCATAGACTATGTTTTCTTAGTACGGGTTTAAACGAGAAATAGCAGTGTTCTTTCATTGCCATGTACATGTATTATTGAGGCTTGCATTGCTTTCTTGAGAGGTTGTTTCATCAAGAATTGTAATCTCTCTTGCTGCTATACATTATTATTGGCTATATATTCATCTTCTTGTCTCACAGCTCCTGGAGAAAACTTTGAAGGGTTTCTGGATCATTCTCTTGTCTTGCGGCACCTCATTCCTGAGAGGTTTCCTATGTAAAACTGTTGTTTAACCTTGCTGAAAGCCTATGAAATGTTACTAAACTAATTCTATGGTTTTTCATAGTTTTTTACATCTTACCCCTTCAGAAAATACGCTTCTTTTACTTCAGTAAATTTCTGCATACTCAAAGTCATGGGAAATCAGGGTTTTTCTTGACTAGTTGGGAAGGAGGAACTGTTTAACATAGAAAAACACCTTTTTTTGAGCTGAAATTCGACATGGAAGTCCCTATTAACCTAATGTAACATATTCTAGAACCTTGACCGTAATTTTACGCAGATGTTCTTATACACTCATTTAAGGGCCAAAATCCTCACTTTTCCCCACCTTTTTGCCCTTAAAAACTGAGTAAAGATTGCTGCAATATTTGAGTGGGTTACGGAGTGTTTATAAACAATTTTTATGATGGCTGAAGCATACTTTCATGAAGAATGCGTTTTGAGACATGATGCTTTGAGAAGTCCATTTTTGGGATATTACAGTCTGCTGCACTATTATTGTTTGAGCATTCTAGTTCTATACCACTTGGTGTGTTTATATTTAACTCTTAGACAGAGTCTAGAAAGGGCCAGGTAGCCTCCGGATCTCGTCCTCTTTCAGAGGCTAAATATCTGGTAAATTCCCTCCCAGTCCATCTATGGTTGGAGTTTGTTGTGTTTTAGATATATCCCTGAAACGGGATATTAAAGTGGTATCAGAGCATAGTTCTGGCTCATCCTATGGAGCTAGTTATCTATTTATCACAATGCCTACATTCTTACCTCCATTACCGAGTGAGAAAGGAAGGCCACATGATCATATACCCTTTGGAGATTATTTCCGAGAATGACAGTCCAAGGGGGAAGACTTCAAAGCAGATTTTCCCTTTAGAGATTACTGTCAGCTCAGGAAGGATGAAGGAGGAAGGGACAGTGGGGTTTCTGGCATGCAGAGCTCGAAGTTGCAGCATACCAATGGGAGGTCACCTTTTCCCATGTATGAGGGATCCACTGACCCTTGTGAGTCTAAGCCCAAGAAAAAGATGAGTTTATTCTCATCTCTTTTCAGATCCAGAGGAAATTCATCCACCTTTGAGGAGGTCAAGAAGATTGAAGAAAAATAAGAGGAAGTACCATGCGCTTCCTATTCTCATCAAGAAGAAGAGATCACACCACCTCTTGGGGCGGCTTGTGATAGCGTTGTCCCACTCATGGAGGAGCAGCCACATGCATCAACAGTTGGGGCAGCCAACACTTTTGAGGAAGGGACTCTTGTAGCCCTACAAGAAGTTCCAAATGCACAACAAGAGCAGCTTGGTTGCATTGCGCTGTGCAACATGGAAGCACTCAAGAAGGAGTCAAACCATCATTCTCATGAGCCATTGTTGGATTGTACATCACATTGGAGGTTGGGGTTTGAAGCCTTGAAGATTGATGGTAGACATCTTGGAGTAAGAAACCTTTTCTCCCTTCAAGATGACACTTTCTCAATGATCTCTTCTCAGCTCAAAGAGGAACTTCTACTTTCATATCCAAGACCTCATTGGTTTTGGAAGAATATGGATGAAAGGGAGGTCTTAAGGAGAGATCTCATTGGAGATGCACTTCGACACACCATGGAATGCAATGCTTTTCTTCCCTTCTCACAAGAGCAGATAGAAGATGGAGGACATCTTAGGATGGATAACATATCTCATGCTTGTGTTGGACATTCCTTGAGCCATACACATCATGATGGGAGGTTTTTGCATACCACCTATTTGATTCTTGATAGGGTCTCATTGATCCTTGCGAAGCTTGCATTTCAAAACCCCATGAAGTGCAAAAACAAGAATTTGATTTTGGAGGATGGTAGCCCTCATGGGAGGAGTACCAGGATGAGGAGAAGGAGGCATCCACATGTGATTGAGTGGATGTGGTTGATGAGAAAGGAGCTAGGAAGCTACCTGCAGATCTATGATACCGGACAACAGGAGGCTTGGATGTGCTGGTTACTCTTGAAGGAGTTTGGCCATCACTTGTACTTGCAAAACTATGATACTGGGCAGCATGAGGCTTGGCTGCGTTGGTTACTCTTGAAAGAGTTTGGCCATCACTTGGCAAACACTCTTCCTAAGAGTACGAGGATGGGTTAAAAAATGGCTGGATACTTTCATCATTGAGCAACATAGAGTATGGATGCATGGTGTTGATATGATACTCATATCATTCATTGTGTCTTCATCACATGATTGGTATGATGGAGGTATGGGGAAGCAGCAAAATACTTTGTTGCTTTTCTTGGGAGAGCAAGGGCATATTTGCTCTCACACTTTGTATGATGTTGCAGGAGGAGGATATGGCACTATCTCCTTGATATTTGATGATGGCTTGGAAGCACTTCCATCTTGGGAAGTATTCCACATTTGTTGCAGCATTATTGGAGGAGTCTTTGACAAGGAGCATGTGAAAGAACGGAGCTTTGTATTGACAGGAGCTTATTTGCATGAGCTCACAATGCTGTCACTTTGGAACATAACCTTATGGATGAAGTGTGCCCAGCTGAGATATGGGGGATCTATAGCCCATAGGTCCCAGGATCACTTCTTATTTGTTGCACTTGATGAACAAAGAGGAGGTAATGATGATAGAGACATCTATGGCCTATTCTTCTTGACTTGGGTTTTCAAGCATAAGGAGGATTATCTTTTTGCAGCACATGGTTCATTCTTCTTCATAGCATGCAAAAACACTATGGAAGACTCATGTATGGACCCATGTACCATCTTACTTCCAGCATATGGTGAGAAGTTTGCACATACATTCATTGATTTGCACACTCTTGCCATTTCTATGCAGTGCATTGCTTCACAAGGGGGCAAGCTTGTCACATTGCTCCATGAGTTGTATTGGGCCAATCTACATGATGGAGGCATCCATCTCTTTTGTGGCCTTGGGAAAATGTTTTATCATCACTTGTATGTTCATTTTATACACTCTAACATGTATCATATGGAGACATGCATGATTAACCATGTAAGAAGAAACATTTTGCCTTGTACTTTCATCAAGCAACAACTTGTAAAACTGCGCTGTACTTTTTTGGAAAGCTGTTGGTACCTTCTTGCACCACATGAAATCTTCAGCATTTTCTTCATATTATTGCCGATCATGTCTTCATTTGCTGATATAGATCATATTTGTATGGGAGGCTTGATTATGAGAGAGACACATGAGCTGGATGTGTTCGTGAGTGGGAAAAATTCTCACAATTTCTGCACTACATGTTCTAATGGGAGCATGAGAAGAGATATGGCCACCACAACCAAATGTTTGTTCTCTTTTGAGGTGGGCCATAAGATTGACATTCATCCATTGTACAACCATGGGCAAGTGCTTGATCATGTATTATTGGTGTCACATGCAACCATTTACTATCCTTTAGTAGATGTGACGAAACATGGACATTGCTTGCCATGTAATTTTCTGAAATTGCAGTGGATGAGACTGCGCTGTATCCTTGTGAGAAATTGTTTGAATCATGTATCATCATGTAAAACCTTCAGAAAACCTCTCATTAGGATGTTCCATGATGACCATGTCCTATTCTTCATGGATGAATTTTTTTGGGCCAGCTTGTTCTTCATTGTTGGAGGAGCCTTCTTTGGAGGATTGTTCTTCACTTTGCCATTGGAGGGAAATAATTTTGCAGCCCAGGATTAGCATACACTCTACACTTGTCATGAGTGGAGAGAAGGACAGCATGGGGTAAGCTATGATTCTTGCCAAGTTCAGATTTTCAGCCCACATTCATTACCGGAGCTTGAGGTGGAAGGAGATTTTCAGGAGTTGCCTTGTTGGGAGGTGGCTCATTTTGTTTGGATGATTGCATGGGATCCGGAAGGATTGTTGGTTGGCTAGTACCGTGAGAGATCAGTTTGGGATCCCAACATTGAGATATCCCTTCATATCAGAGTGATGCAAAAGATAGGGAAGATTCAGTGGCGCATCTGGGACCCAGACACATTTTGCAGAAAGGAGACTTGTTCAGGCAGTTGCTTGAGGGAAAGCAACATTTTGCCGGGGGGGGGGACTGTAATATTCATAATTAGCTATAGCTAATTGGAATATTCTATTTTGTTTAGTTTTCCTCTATAGTTTGTAAATAAATAAAAAGTGAGTGAAGAGGGTATAACTCACTTAAGTGAAATGATACATCCACCTAGTAGCATAACGTTGTGACTTAAGTGGGAGTCAAGGGGGGACCCAACACCATGTGGAGGAGGGGGCCTATGTACACTCTAGAAGCTTCTGCAAGATTCTGCGCAGATAAGGATGAGGATGTGGATAAGGATGAGGATGTGGAGGAGAGAGAGAGGCTACATTGGGTTTTGGAGGGAAACCAACGTTATAAAAGACGGAGGAGCCTGCTCATTTCATTCATGCTTGAGTTTTTGATTGTTGAGTGAGACATTTGTCTTCTTTAGCACGCTGGCTGTTTAGCCTGTTTGCAACACTGTTTAGTGCGACTGAGTGTCTCCGTGCAGAGTTCTCACCCTTAGCCCTGGGGGACTTCGAGTGCCTGCTCGGGCAAGGTTAGTTTTTCAGCATCATCCTCCAGGACAACGTTATTGCTGCAGCAACATAATACTGTGTTGTAGGGTGTTGCCGTGGTGACTTTACGACACCACTTCCTTCTCTTGTCTTTCAGAGGGAGAGTATTTATTTCCTTTGGAGGATTAGATTGGAGGACATTGGAGCTGATTTGTAGATCTTGGCACTTGGCCAAAGTGTTTTATTCCACTACTGCGCAGTCCCTCTTAGTTACTACGTTATTTTTATGGTGTATCTGCAGTGATGGGTTGCAGATTGATTTGGGGAAGAGATCTCAAGTGTAAGGATCAGCCTTCCAGTTTGGAGATCCATTGGAGGAGGTATACTTCAGATTTTTCATCATCTACTGCCTTCTCTACTTAGTTCCAGATTTGAGTTGCAGCTGCTGCCCAGCAACTCCGACATTTTTGCCATTTTGTGTATTTAGGCCAATCCCTTGGAGGATTGATCTATTACTGTTTCTAAGGGTTAGAGCCTTGCTACCCTATTGTATTTGGGCCATATATTTTCATATCCATGTATTGAAATCATTCTGGAGCAGTGTTCTATCATAGACTACGTTTTTTATAGCCTAGGTTTATGCAGAAATAGCAGTGTTCTTTCATTGCCATGTACATGTGTTATTGAGGTTGCATTGCTTTCTTGAGAGGTTGTTTCCTCAAGGCTTGTACACTTTCTTGCTGCTATATATTATTCTTGGCTATATATTCATCTTCTTGTCTCACAGCTACTGGAGAAAACGCTGAAGGGTTTCTGGATCATTCTCTTGTCTTGCGGCACCTCATTCTTGAGGGGTTTTCTATCTAAAACTGCCGTTTAACCTTTCTGAATGCCTAGGTCATGTTCCTAAACCCATTATATGGTTTTTCATAGTGTTTTACATCTTATTCCTTCAGAAAATACGATTCCCTTGCTTCATTAAAATTCTGCATACTCAAAGTCATAGGAAATCAGGGTTTTTCTTGACTAGTCGGGAAGGAGGAACTGTTTAACTTAGAAAAAAACCTTTTTTTGAGCTAAAATTCGACATGGAAGTCCCTCTTGACCTGATATAACATATTATAGAACCTTGACCCTTAACTTTACGCAGAGTGTCTTATACACTCATTTTAGGGCCAAAATCCTCACTTTTCCCCACCTTTTTTCCCTTAAAAGCTGAGTAAAGGTTGATGCTGTTATTTATTTTGGTTGCTGAGAATTTTTATACATATTATATGATAGCTGAAGCCATCATACCTGAATAATGCGTTTTTCAGGCATGAGTCACTGAGAAATTCATTTTCTGGATGAGTTGTCGTAGTTGTCGTATGATATTGTATGTCTAGTTCTAAAACACTTGTTGCATTTATCTTTCACTCTTATAAAAAGTCTGGAAAAGGCCAGGAAGCCTCCATATCTCGTTCTCTTTTAGAGGTGACATATCCGGTAAATGCCCTCCCAGTCAATCTCTGGTTGGAGTTTGCCGTGTTTTGGAGATATCCCCGAAACGGGATATTACAGAAGGCGATGCCGGCCGAGAGAATATTCACGAGATTGCTGAGGATATTGAAACGAGAAGGATCATGAGGGACAAAATCCTCTGTTGGGGATTTCGTGTAAGGATGAAGTAGATTCGTTGCAGGAGGATTGGGATTCGAAATCATTGCGGAAGAGATAACATTTAGACAATGTACATGCTCAGATGGCACGGGAATATACTTCCGGCTTGGGGATGTGATGGAATAGGCACGCCATATCCTAGATGGACAAAGTCTTCTGCTAGGGATCCGATAAAGATTGTGCAGATTCATGGCAGAAGGAGTTGAGATTCGACATCATTGCAGGAAAGACACCCTATGTTTCTCTTGCAGGCCCTGTTGGCACGGAGGTCCGCCTCCTTGTTGAGGTTGCAAAGAATATGGTAGAAACTGATACCTTGCATATTAACAATAAGAGATTGACATCTGTTGGTGATTTTTTGAAGCACCACATTGGATGCCAAGCGATTGTGGATCATTATACTGATAATTATAGCCGAATCGCCAAAGATCATGGCCTTAGTTATACCAAGGTTTTGCAATTGGGATATACCTTGGAACAAGGCAAGAGCTTCGGCCCTGTTATTGGAAAGAGAACCTAGTCCCCATTCAAAAGAAGATATAATGGCACCACCTTCATTACGAGTGATACCACCTACCCCAGCCACGCCCGAATTGGACTTAGACACACCATCAAAGAATAGGGAAGGCCTATTGCAACTTTTTAACCAAGTGAAAAAATCCTCCTCACTCAGTCGAATTTTCCAACTGATATTGGGGATGTGCCACTGATTGAAGATGGCGCTACTGCGCTTGATGCTATTATTTTTTTCCAGCAGGTAGCCTATAAAGTTTAGTTCTTCAACATAGAGGTCCTTATAATCAATTTGGTTTGCTTGACTCTTAGTTGAAATAATTTCGAGAGTAAGGCTCCGAGCCTTACTACAAAGCTTCCTGAAATTGGTTTCTTTATCTTTGAAAACTTTTCGATTTTGAGCCAGCCATAAATTCCAGAGAGCTGTGTAGGGGAGAGCATCCCAAACTCTTTTGGCTATACTATTATTTTTACGTTTCAAGGGGTAGCTTTTCTTCCATAAGTTCAAGGCTTCAACAATGGAGCCGTGTGAGCTCCATGGGAGATGGGAGTTAGGAGTGAGCTCCTTCCAACAACAGGTGGCAAAAGGACAATCAATAAAGAGATGCTGAATGGTTTCTTCAGCAGCATGGAAATTTGGGCATCGAGAAGGTCCAATCACACCTCGTTTTTTTAAATTGTCTGAGGTTAAGATTTTCCCTTTAAGCAAAGTCCATATGAAGAATTTGATCTTGGGGAGGGCCTCAGATCTCCAAGCTACCTTCCGGATTAACCATATAGGCTTGGGATATTCCTTATTGCAAAGGTTTTGATAGGCAACTTTGATAGTGTAAGTCGATCCTGAGGGATCCCAACGAAATTCATCCTCGCTGTCTTGTTTAATAGGAGCAATGCAATGGAGATGGGCTTGGAGGGTTGCAAGAATTGCCTCTAAATAAGCAGGGACTTCAGGAAATTGCCACCCAGTCCATAGCAGAGATTGAGCATCCCAATTAGAGATCCGATTTAATCTATGTAGCCCCATGTTACTGAGATAGGTTAAAATATGGTGAGTTCCCTGATTGCTATTGATGGGGGGCTGCCCCATAATTCTATTTGCCCCAATGCTGATATTGCTGCCACCCTTGGACACTATGGAAATATTTTGTGCTAGAAAAGGAATAGATTTTTTACATAGCCCCCAGATTATGGAACAAGCTTTATTGGGGATAGCTTGTTCAAAAAGGTGCTACCTAGAAGTATTGAGATATTTAATTTCCAAAACACTCTTCCACCAAGCAGGCTTACCGCTGATAATTATCCAAACAATCTTCCCACCAAAAGCCACATTTAGAAGCTTTGGAGAACGGACTCCCAATCCACCATGCTCCTGATCTTGGATGACCTGTCTCCAATTTATGAGGTTGTATTTTCTTTTTTCACTTTTCCCCCCTTTCCAGAGAAAGTGTCAAATGATAGCCTCCACTTTATGGTGGAAGATGGCGGGGGCTTGGAGAAGAGTAAATTGGTATAAAGGCAAGGAAGAGAGACCAGATTTGAGGAGAATGAGGCGGCCTGCAGGATTGAGCCAAGAATAACCCCAATGCTACACTTCTATTTTCATTTTATCTATGATAATGTCCCATACTTCAACCTTCAGAGGACCTGTGCTCACTGGCATGCCTAGATAAGAAAAAATTTCCCATTCCAACTTGCAAGGGACCCCAAATATGTTGGCAATGCTGTGAAGAGACTCAGCTGAAGCATTCCATCCATATATACAACTTTTAAGATGATTAATCATGCCTCCAGAGTAGCTCATGAATTTTTCCAAGAGGGTTTTGAAACGTTGAGCAATGATTTTGGAAGCACCTCCCATTAGCAGAGTATAGTCTGTGAATTGAGAGTGGTTCATGTTTTTGACTCCATTGCCAAAATTAATTCCAGTGATGAGCCTGACTCGACGCTTGTGGTCCAAGGCCTTGCTGAAGGATTCAACCATCAAAATGAAAAGGTAAGGAGCTAGGGGACAACCTTGTCTTAGTCCATGAGACGATTGAAATGAAGGGGCTGGCCTACCATTGATGAGGGGAGAGATCCATGGGCCAGAGATGCATGCTTTAACAAGATCAAGAAAGGAGGGGTCAATTCCCATTTTTTCAAGGATAGCAAGTAGGAAAGAGTGTCTAACCCAGTCGAAAGCATTGGCCAAATCAAGCTTTAGGATGAAGCCTTTTTCTTTGCGAGAAAGACTAGAATGGATTACCTCTTGGGCCCATTGTATCATTTTGACTAGATCTTTTTTAATTATTCCCCAATATGTCCTGTAAAAACTGATAGAAAATCCATTTGGGCCCGGAGCTTTTTCTGGCTGTAGGGTCCATATTTCTCTTTGTATCTCTGCTTCTTCAATTTTCCTGTTGAGCAAATTGTTAGTTTCCTCATTGACCGCAGTGGGGAGGTACTGGAGGAAGTCAGAATAGTCCTCATCGCCTCTCGTCTCATTGAGAAGATCTTGAAAGTGTTCAGAGGTGGCTTTTTTGATTGCTTCTTGATCAGAGTGGAGATGGCCTTCTGCATCTGTAATGGAGTTTATATTGTTCCGATTTTTCCTAACAGTGGCTTGTTTGTGGAAAAAAGCGGAATTCTTGTCGCCTCCTTGTAGCCAAAGCTGTTTCGATTTAATGTGCCATTTTTTCTCCTCCTCTCTGTTGGCGCAGTAAAGCTGGCAGTATAGTTCATTTTCAAGTGCACGATGTTCATGAGTGAGCCCAGTTTTTTCAACTTTGTCGTGGACGCATTCTAATATGCTCTTTATATCTAATTGAATCCTCTCTGGTTCTTTATAATGGAATTTCACCCATTCCTTGAGAGCGATTTTAGTCTTCTTTAGCTTGTTTTCCCATACAAATACAGGTGATCCTTCTATATGTTGGCTCCAAGTATACCGAACAATTTGATTGGATTCAGGAATATTGTTCCACAGTGGACTGTATTTAAAGGGAATAGGCCCTAAAGTGTGTTTCTCTTCGAATGCGAGTGTGATTGGGTAATGATCTGAAGCAGAAAAGGGAAGCATGAAGGTAGAAGCCGTAGAGTAAGATGAAAGGAAGGAAATATCCACGAGAATTCTGTCTAGCCTCTCCATGATATTTTCCTTCCCAATTCTTCGATTACTCGATGTGATTCTGCGATTTTTAGGAACAATATCCACCAATTCGTGCTCCTGCATGATGCCTTCAAGCTGAGCCCTGAATGGATCTTGTGTGAAGCATCCTCCTCTCTTTTCATTGGAGTGAAGTATGAGATTAAAGTCTCCTCCTATTAATATATTATTGTTCTCTTCTTCATCAATATCTGCCTTGATAGAATTCCAACACTGCTCTTTATCTCTGTAGTTATTTGGGGCATAAACATTGTAAATGGCAATTTTTTTGTTGTCTCCGAAGTTCTCTAATATAACTTTGATCCAATTTTGATTGATTATGTTGTCTTTAAGTCTCCATACACTGTGATTCCAAAGGGTAACTAAACCCCCAGAATCCCCTCTTGATTCAGAGAGAAGGCCTTCATACTGCTTGAACTTATCAATTATTCCTTTCATTTCTAGTCTTCCTTGCTTAGTTTATTACAAGAGAAGGATTTCTAGTTTCTCATGATTTATCAAATCTTCGAGGGCAACAATTTTTGAGGGGTGCCCTAATCCCCTGCTATTCCAAGAAAGGAATTTCATCATTGAGTGCAGGTGGTGTGAAGGGTTGCTTTCCCTCCTTGTTCCTTAAGCCCTGCCTCCTTGCTACTTTGGCCCAAAATGTAGGTTTATATGGGGTTTTGGGTACCCATTGCAATATATTTTTGCGCATTTTCATCCCTTTGCTGCTTAATGAATCTCCTTCCTGGCCCTTGATTTTTATGAGGTTCAAGGTTTACACCATGTTCTTTCAAAGAGTTCCTAGTTGCTCGAGTGGATGGGGGTTCAGGAGCAGAAGGAGGATCCTGTAGGTTAGGGGAGAAGCAAAGGGATTCAGATTGAGAGAGAGGGATGGAGAGGGGAGGGTCATCATCGGGAGGAGAAATGGAGGAAAAGGGATTGGAAGACTCCAAGGCGGTCTTGGGTGGGGGGGAAGGCAAGCCAGGGGTTGCTGATGGATGGAGGGGGGGATCCTGGGAAGAAGGGGAGGAGGAGGAGGCTAAGGGATTGGAGTTAGGAGGGATAGTGGATAGTTAGCCTTAGGGTTAGAGGCAATCTTCTTTTTTTTTAACCGTTTCCCATTAAGCATCTTGATCAGGGTTTTCAACATCAATTATTTGAGGAAAATGATTTGCAAAGTGGCCATATTCGTGACATACCTTACATTTGAACGGAATCTGCTCGTAGTCGAGCTGCTGAATATGGGTCCAATCATCCACTTTGAGCTTGATGGCTTCCGAGAGACCTTTGCCAAGGTTTACCTTAATACAGATCCTGGTTCAAGCTTGCATGTTATCCTTTGGTTCGCTGCGGTCAATGAATTTTCCAACGGCATTCCCAATGGCATGGACCGATTCGTCTCCCCAACAGTGGAGGGGAAGGTGAGGGAGGCGCACCCAAACCGGAACCGCGCTGGGCACATCTAGCTCAGGATCAAAGTTTGGGGTCCATTTGTTGAGGTATAGACCTCTAGAGTCCATGAAATAAGGCCCATTCCTGAAGATTAAATCCTTGTCTTCTTTGTATTCGAAGTGAAAAGTAAAATACCATTTCCCACAAAAATGAATGGAGATTTTGCCATTAATTTTATTAATCCAGTTTCGGTCAACCCATCGCTGCACCATCTTCGGGGATTTCCAAATCCCGGTAAATTGTCCAAAAAGTCCTTTTTCAGCTAGAGAGAGCGCGGCCATGCAAGGGAGAAATGGTGGAAGAATGACTTCCTGCAGGGCATCGAGTTTCTTCACAAATTTAGAGATCACTGGGCGAGGTCGCTGAGGCGGCAGAGATTTAACAAGGGCGGAAAAAGCCAGTTGAACAACAGCAGCCTCCAGGGAAGAGTCTGGAGGGGCCATGAAAGCAGAGGAAGGGGAGCAGGGGACGATGGCGCTGGCTCAGCCAAGTGCGGTTGCAGCAACAACGCGTCCTAGGTCATCCCAGATCACAGATCGCAGCAGCAAGTGATCCTTGTGAATGATCGGTAGATTTTGGAATATTTTCTAAAACTTTGTTATTATTAATATAAAATCTTGCATTCATTAAAAATAAATAAATAAATAAATTAGCCACAAAAATAAAACAACTAATAAAATATTGTATTGTTAAATATTATCAATATTATATTGTTAAATGTCTATATATATATATATGAATTTGTTAAAATATGTTTTTAATATGATAATAAGTATTTATGGAATCTAAGTTTATGTGATCCATCATATAAATTAGCAGATCCGATTGACCCCAGAGATGGAAAAGGTGTTTACATCATTCCTTGTTCCTGTGGGACTCCTTACATTGGTGAGACTGGTCGGTCCATTAATCAAAGGATCTGTGAGCATGCTGCCGATATCAAACATAGAAGATCCCGCTCGTCTGCCTTAGCTGAACATGCAGAAAAGACTAACCATCATGTTTACATAGAAGATGCTAAGGTCTTTTCTAGGATCAACTATTTCCATCATCGTAAGTTGAGAGAGGCCATTGAAATAGAAAAAAGACCCGTTAATCTCAATAGAGATGACGGTTGGAATATCAGCAGGTGACGGATTCCTGCCTTATATTCTTGATTTTTATTTTTTCAGTATTTTTATGGATTTCATTTAGTTTCATTTTTATTTATATTTATATTTCTTTTTATTTAATTAGTGTTATATTTTTATTTAATTTTTATTTTTATTTATTTAATTTATTTATTTATCATTCTTATTATTATTATTATTATTATTTGTTTTTTGTTTTTTTATTTTTTATAATATATTATTATTATTATGCTTATTATGTATTTATTTAAATTTATAGTTTCAGAGACGCGCGCGCGCACTCCTTCGGTCGACGCGTTTCGGTCCGCCCGGGGCGGGGTTCAATTATCGGATTATGATGATGAACCCCACTGCCCCCACGCCCACCCACGTTCCTGTGCATGTGATTATTACCGAAAGAATTTCTACTAATTTATATGATGGATCACAAAAGTTTAGATTCCAAAAATGTATTTATTTATTTATTTTTAAATTTTAAATTTATTTATTTATTTTAATTAATTAATTAATTAATTAAATTTTTTTTTTTATTGATTTTTTTTTTTTTGACTCACGTTTGATTCTTTGTTATGTTGTTGATTATAATGTTCTTGAACCTTGACTCTTATTATTAGTTAAATATTCGTATAAAAGTTATTTATATTAATTAATTAATAATAATAATTTATTATTAAATAATTAAATCAATTAATTTGATAAGAAAGATATACATATATATAACCACTATTGGTTATATAAATTACCATTACATTAATTTAATTGATTAATTAATTTTGTAAATATATTAATTAGTTTATAATTAAATAAAATAATAATAATAATAATAATAATAATAAATAAATAAATAAATAATTAAATAATTAAATAAAAATTAATTAAATTAATAAATAATGGATTAATTATTTTTTCAAAGTCAAACTAGCTATTATCCTAACCGCTAGTTGAGCCATTTCTACATCTATTTATACTGAATGACTCGATCTGATCTCTCACATAGTCCTGATGATGAACCGCACTAGTTGGTTCGAAACGCGTCGACCACGTTTTATTTCATGTGATTATTACCGAAAGAATTCTGCTAATTTATATGATAATAAGTCTTTTTAAATTGAAAACATGGAAAAAAAACACTAAAAGTCATGAAAATAAAAATACTAGAAAAATGGAAAAAAAAAAAAAAAAACTAAAAATGAAAGAAATTAAAAACAAAAAACTAGTATCTAATAGAAATAGAAGTGATTAAACAACCAATAATAAGACTAAATAAATATATTTAAATAATAATAATAAATAACAAAAATAAAATCTCAATGTTAAACTTGTGATAAATAACATAAATTTTGATGTTTGTTGGAGATCGGAACGATTGACCTAGCCGCCGCCATTGCTGCTGGCCCTCTGTGTTTGGGGCCTCTGGTTGTGGAAGGCTTGACGGTGCCTTTCGTTGGTGAGAGGAGATTTCGACAAACCTAGGTGTTGCTCCGCCTCGCGAGGCGCTTTGGTTGGGTGCCACGGCGCTTGGGCTGGCGCGACGCTTTGAATCGTCTTCTCCCAACGTTTTTGGCTTTCGAAAGGGTCCCTCCTCCTTCCTTTAGCTGATCATGAGGGCTTCTCTCAAATGATTGGCCTCGTGGGAGGACTCTGTGCTCGCGTTTGTTGTCTTTGTCTGTGCTAGGATTCGTTGTCGCTATGGAGACTCTGGGCGCTGCCCAGGTCCCCCTCACTCCGCCTCCCCCTCCAGATGCTGAAGCCTTCCTTAAGCTTCTCGCCTCCCTGCCGAAGAAGAAAGCCTTCGAGGCTTCAAAGTTTGTCAAAATATTGGAAGATATCCTTGAAATCACGCTTCTGCCTGAGGGTCCGATTCAGGTCGCCCTCTCGTTAGCTGAACGTGCTTTGGTAGGCCAGTTCACTGGCCTCTGCCCTCTCCCAAAGCCACGGAAAACTGGGTTGCTTGGAACTGGGCACCGCTGATAAAAAACAGAGTTACTTCGTATTTTCTAGGGAGGTGTTGGAACACCTAATCCTCTATGGGTAGGTGTGGAATGCAAAAAGTCACAATGGAGTCCAAGTGACCTTGGAATGTGAAACCAAGAGTCACACCATTGTACTATAAATGTACATCTTTGTATAATGGAAAATAAGAAAGCCTCACGCTTACTATAAATGTACATCTTTGTATAATGGAAAAAAAAGCCTCACACTTATCTTTCATTGTGTGTTGTTTCTCTTGTGTGTGCATTTTTCTTCCTCATACACCATGTGTGTGCTTCAACATGGTGTTTAACATGGTATCAGAGCGGGCGATTGCTGGCCCTGCTCCAATTTGAGTGAGCCATTTGTGTTTATGGCCTATGCATATCTGCAAAAATTGTTGGTTTTTTTGCAGCACTCAAGTGTTTGTAGCAGTCTTTTTGCCACATTCAGAAAGTGGTTTTGAAGAAGGAGCAGCATTCAGTAATTCTGCAGCATTCAGAAATCTGCTTTGAAGAAGAAGAAGCATTCAGAATTTGTTGAAAAAGAGCAGAACTGCCCATCTGAAGGTTTTCATTCTCATTTCTTTCTGCAATTGTTGCCCATTAAAAATCTGCATTTTCAAGAGCTGCTGGAATATTGTTTAAAATTGAGTTTCTGAACAAGTTTCTGGGTTTTCACTGGAAATATTTCTGAGTTTTCATTGGAAGATTTCTGAGTTTCTACAATTCTACATTTTCCTGTTGCTGGGCTATTGAAAAAAAAATTCTGAGTTTTACTGCTAAAATTTTCTGAAGAATTTTCCTGCTGCTGGATTACTGAAAGATTTCTGAGTTTGCATTTATTCAATATATGCTGCTGGAAGGAAGAATAGTCTGCTCTCTCTTTATTCTGCTCTCTGCTGTTTTAAATTAAGGGAAAAAAATAATAATAATAATAATAATAATAAATAAAAAAATAAAAAAAATTGGCCTTTGGCCTTCTCTGCACATACACCCCTTAACCTCGAGCTTTCCTTAACCCTGCCGCCCTCACAATACTCCCTACGCCATTTCCCTGCACTCTCTGCAAACTCCACTCTTCCACCTAGCGCTCTTTGCCCATCTCCTACCCGCGGGCTTCCACATCTGCATCAACCACAACTCTACGCACAGTTATCTCCTCCTTACGCGCCCACCGTGGAGCTCGAACCAAAACTTGGCCGCTTCTTTCTGCAAACGCACCCTTATCACTCCAAAAATCTTACAACAGCGCACATCCAACGCTACGAGTCAGCCCTATTCCACACTCTATTTCTCACGCTCCCCTCACTCTGCAACGCTCTTCCCATAACGCCCCTCTGCAACGCTTAACTCTGCATCTCCCTAACTTACGCATCTCACCTCTCATCACAGCAGCGCCGGCCCTCTCATCACTCTACGGCCCTCTCATCATTTAACACTCCACCTTACGCCCTGCATAAACGCACTTTCAAAATATATATATATATATATATATATATAATTCGATTTTTGAAATATACGCCCTCCCCTCCCATTTGATTCACCTCACCATGTTACATTAAACTCTCACCATTCGATTCCCCTCCCTTTTTTTTTAATTCATTCCCACTCCATTTTCCATAAATTCCCTCTCCTTTTAATTCTTCTTCCCCCACTCCATTTAAAAATCGACTTTAATAATACCACCCCATGATATAATACCCACTCCCATTTTTTATTAAAACTTCCCCTCCCATTTTTTAATCAATCTCCCCTCCCTTTTTAATCAATCCCCCTCCCCTCCATTTTTTAACTTCACCTTTTATTTTTTAAAAATAAATTCCCTTTCATTTTTAATTATTTCCAATTTTTTTAATTAATTTTTAATTAATTAAAAAAAAAAAAAAAAAAAAAAAACCAGCAGAGAGAGAGGAGAGAGAGAGGAAGAAGACTTGAAAAGCAGAAAGGAAGAAGAAATGGCATAATGAGAAAATGACGAAATGACATGGACTGAATAGAGAAATTTGCAGTTTTACATTGTGATTTGTGGCATTGACATAAGAGTGATTTTTTTGAAGAATTTCACATTTGAAGACAAGTTTGCCATCATTGAAAACAGCTCTTTGAAGAAATTTCAGCTGCCTTAAAGGCCCTTTGCACTAGTGTTTTCAGCTGCACATATTTTGCAGAAATATTGTATTACATTGACATTGTATTGTGAGTAGATATTACTTCATTCAAAGTTGCAATCAGTATTTGAGTTGTTGGATTGTTGATTGCCCTCCATTATTTGAGGAGCACACTTTGTACTTTGAGAATTCCTTGAGTCATTTGTATTTGTTGTTGAATCACATTGTAAACGGGTGCATTTTCGGTTGTAGCCGACACCCTTTCATTTTTTGAGCCTAAGTTGTTGAAATGGCCAAAATCAATGAGGCATTAGTGTTGTTGAGTGACCTCATTCATTCAAATGTTGATGATGTGATAAAAATGAGCAAGGATGCTCTATGTAACATTCAGAGTTGTTTGCAAGATGCACAAGAGAAGATTGAGTTTTTGCAGTTGGAATCTCAGCTCCAACAAGAAGAACTTCACCAAAAGAGTCACCACTCTGAACCTGTTTCTGTTCGGAACATTGTGAAAGACTCCCATCAGCAGCAAGTCAGCAAAGTTCCAGTTGATTCCCATTCAGTTCCTTGTACTAGAGCAGATTTTCATGCAGATGCAGCAGTTCAACCTGCACTTCTCAAGCCCATCATCAGACCTTGGGAAGAGCTTGTCCACAACAAGCACCGAATTGGTCTTGGATATGACAAGGATGTGTCCTTTCATATTCCAGACTACACCAAGCCCATCATATTTCAGAGTGCCGGATTCTTGTATGACAGTTCACCTGCAGCTGTTCCAGATCCTGTTCCACAACAACAACAGATCGAGAAATGCCAACACTGTGATCGAGTTGGCCATATGAAAGATCACTGTTTTGATCTTCATCCATGCAAGCACTGTGGTCGGCACACCCATTCTTCAGACAGATGCTTCAGACACAAGCCTCCTGCAAGAACCAAGATTCATCTTGGATGGATTACTTCTTGGCAATGGGCATCAGCAGCCAAGAAGATGTTTACGACACATGTCAGAACTTGTTCACGCATATTGAGTAAACTTGCAGTTGAGTTTTCGCCATCATCTCACCTTGTCCCTGACAGGGGGGAAAATGGTGGTCATGTACAAGCTTCGACGACAGATCAAGCGAGCCTGAGCCACAATCTCTCATTCCATGTTCAGAGTTGTACCCAGCAGTTCAAGCGAGCCTGAGCCACAATTCGTCATTCCAGCTTCAGAGATGTAGCCAGAGATACGGATGCCCATGAGCATACCTTCGGTTGGTGGATAACCTAAAACCATCATCTTTGGTTGGTGGGTAACCTAAAACCATCATTTTCGGTTGGTGGATAACCCAAAACCATCATCTTTGGTTGGTGGACAACCTAAAACCACCACAGGTCGTAGACCTCCCTTCTTTTAGGTCGAAGGTCTCCCTTTTTTATGAGGGACAATTCCTCTAGCAGAAGCTTTCAGCTTCTTGCCAGTTTTGGAAGAGTTCCGGGAACTGCAACAAGTATTGTGTTCCAGTGTTTGTGGTCATCCTAAAACCACCTCTTTTTCCAACATTTCAGAGAGTTGATTCAGCCAAGTGCTGCCATGTATACTTTGTAGATTTGTATTACAACTCTTTTCTTGGACTCACACATACCCCTTCGGATTAAGGGGGGATGTTGGAACACCTAATCCTACATGGGTAGGTGTGGAATACGAAAAGTCACAATGGATTCCAAGTGACCTTGGAATATGAAACCAACAGTCACACCATTGTACTATAAATGTACATCTTTGTATAATGGAAAAAAAAGCCTCACGCTTATCTTTCATTGTGTGTTGTTTCTCTTGTGTGTGCATTTTTCTTCCTCATACACCATGTGTGTGCTTCAACATGGTGTTTAACAA